>JAHWFP010003644.1:0-36826 GCA_023313725.1 Lithobius niger
AGTCGACCGGCGTAGTTTCGCTGGGCACATTGTATTCTTGGGTAGCGTGCCTGTTTTTTGGGGCTGTGACAGCAGGGTATGGTGTGCCTCAGTACAATGGAGGCGGAATTCATTGCACTGTTTCCGGCTGTAGGAGTGTTGGCCTGGCTACACAGTGCATGTCACATTCGGTATTGGCACCGTTGGCTACAACACCTTCATTGTACTGTGGCTCCCATTCTGCCATCCACTTTACTAGGTATGAGGTGAGAATCTTGAGGTCAAAGCACATTGCCATTAAATGTATGTTTTTGGGGGATTGGCTACGAAAGCTATGTTTCTGGTTATATAACGTGCCGTCTGCACTAAATGGTGCAGACATGTTGTCGGAATGGCTGAATCCGGGGCGTTTGAATAGGCTATGTTCAGCGGCGTTCTATAATTGTGACTCATAAGTAATGTTCCTTCTGTAGCATTGTGTTTGCATGAGACGGATGGGAGAGTGTGTTGGTTGTCATAGCCTAACTATAAATGGTTCTTCCCAGCAGAGGGTTTACAGTGTTCATGTCGTTGTTTAATATGTCAAGCCCTGAAACTGGAATGTACTTTCCCCAATTCAGGAAAGAGTGTTTGGAAGCCTGGTCGGTGGTTATGCATTGTGCATGGCTGGAGAATTGTATCTGGCTGATCAAGCACTTTAGCCTAGTGGGGAGATACCTTCCGGTTTCGGACGGAGCGACCGCTCACTCGCGTTCTGGTGTTGATGTGGGCAGCAAGTGATGCAAGCTGCAGTCTTGTTGTTTACGCCGTGTTTGTTTTAAGCCATGTGGTCAAGTGTTGTACCTTTCGAAATGTCGCTATTACATGTACAGTTGTACTTCAGTATTTCTTCTGGACCTGCTTTGAAACAATACGGTAATTGTAGGCTTAGGATTTCGCTGGATTAACGCGGACATTTCTTACTCTCTTGGTGCGGGACGCCGCTGGACGTAGCAGTAGCAGCGTGCTCCCTGCGCCACCCGCTCCTGTTTGTGCGTACTTCCTTGGGGGTCCCGAGTGGCCTGGGGCGGGCGGATCTGTGGCGCAAGCCATGTTGTGGCTGGCCAGGCTTTCTGGGGGTGAAGCCCGAGTCGGTGTGCCTTGTTTCAGTGTGTTATTCTGGCTGTGCTCCATTACGGCAATTCTAACGGAGCGAGCCGGTTTTCTGGGCTTGTGTGCCGTGTTCCTGGGCTAGGTTCTCAAGGATGAGGTGGAGGTACTGCCAGGCGTGGGCTAACTCACCCGGCTGTTGGTTGGGGACCATGGGCCTCTCTATGAGGGCTTGGAATCGCTGGATACCTGGTCCTGGTGGGTTGGTCGCCTTTTGGTTCTTTTTTAGTGTTTTGGTGGCAGTGTATGTGTGGTTTAGTAAGCTTGTTCTCCGGGGTTCCTGGTTGGGGTGGTGATTCCCGCCTCCTGTCTGACAAATTCAGCATAATTACTGAAGGTAAGTATTTGCAGGAAGTAAGAAACGAAAATTTTAACTAGTGAAAATTAGTTTTTACTTACCTAAAATACTTACCTTCAGTAAGGACCCGCCCGCCTCCCCGCAATCACTGAACCAGAGTGCCCGTGAAAAAGTGATGCGGTTGGACTGGTGGGGGCGCTGACGTCGGTAAGGACGTGCAGCGCCGCCTGGCGGCAGTGGAGAAAAGCTTAGGGAGAACATAAAAAATGGAGTTTTTAGTTCATAAGCGAGCAGTAAATAGCGTAAAAAGGTGGTTTTAGCATAATTACTGAAGGTAAGTATTTTAGGTAAGTAAAAACTAATTTTCACTAGTTAAAATTTTCGTTTTTTTCTATAGCCAATGTCATAAAAAATGTTTCATGCGCTAAGAAAAAGCTCGTGCGTGCACTCCTGAGAACCACTTAATTTTTAGTGTCCTAACTCCAGAGTTACACGATGACTTGTAGAGCATTAGGCAATAAAGCGGTGGAAAAGAAATGGTGGCGTATATATAAGTTTTAAAAATTATTAATTTATTCCATTGCGTGATCATGTGGAAGTTTGACAAAGCTACTAGGGTGTAGAAGATCGCTGCGAAAGAAGTAGAACGCTAACGAAGGATTTTCAAGGCCTTGTTCGCTGACATTTACGTCCAGTTTGTGACGCCTACTGGCAAATCAAAGGAAACCCCCATTAGTGTGGTGGATACATCCTAACTACCTGAACAAATTGCAACCAAAGACATTCCTAGTATTTCGTGTCTAGAATATCGTCCTATACAATGTATCCAAAATCTGCCGAAATCCGAATCCGGGGGACATTCCCAAAAAAAAAAATCCGCTAAGGCCGGGAAAAAAAAATTGTTCGGTTCTCGGGCGCGGGCGGGTCCCCAAAAATCATGCGGGTCAATCGCTTTTTATTTCATTCGTCTTACGTCGTTACCCGTGGAGTGAGGCACTAACGAAATATTTATCCTTGCAAAAATTATTGGACACAATTATTTCAAACACGCGCACGCAACAGATATTCATTAAAATGCACGGAAAAAAGCGGACAAATGGCTTAAATAGTTTTGGAGAACCGTTGTTTTTTTTAATTACGGGCGGTAGGCTAATGAAAATCGAAAATCTCCGTGTTGACAAAAACGCGTCCGAAAGTCGGCGTTAGTTAGGCTAAAAATCGTTGCTCCCACCTGATAAGCAATAGTGTGAAGGTTTATAGGCTCCTTTTCCATTTTAGTTTTGCATCGTGACTGCTGATTTAATTTTTTAATGCTGTGAAACAGCATCTTTCTTGTGATTTGCAATGACGAACTAGAACACTTGTCAAGTGCTCACGTGAAATCCGAAGCGATCGGCGGCGTCCCTGTTGAAATCGCGCATCAGCCTATGAGAGCACGCAAAATCGGTCACGTGGTGCCAACCAGCCAATAATGGAACGCGATTTTCAAATGCTTTGGAAAGTTAGCTTGAAACGGCCAGAAACGGCCTACTACAATTCGCCTGATTGGCCAATGCCAAATGGCCATCGAGAACATATGTTGAGAGGCCTAGATTCAGGGGAATTCCAGCTTTCCAATTAATACAAGATGGCAGCGCCCAGTCAAATAATTCGACCGCTACCACTGATCAAAAATGACCAATTTTCTGCTTTTTAACTTAGGAAAAAAGAATGAGACAGGCATTTTTGCAGTTTTTAGTGAGTCTACACTCAACTAAAGTACTTTTAATAAAATTGTAGATATTGGTAACTACGTTTTTTTTTTTTTTTTTTAAAGAAATCGATGCACTTCATATCAGGAATTTCAGCGTTTCGCATTTCGATATTTTGGCGGAAAATTGCGTTTTTCGACCCATAGTTTACCTTCAAAGCTTCGACGTATATATACGTCGTTACAGTGTTTGGGATGATTTTTTTTGACGTATATATACATTCATACTGCTTAAAAGATTAAAGAAAAATGTGGAGCATTTTCATAGCATTTTGAAAATAAATAATAAAATAAAAAGCCGGGTGGCCTGGTCCTTTTTCGACCTTCGAAATGCCCGAGAACCAAACCTATTTTTTTTCCCGGCCTAATTTGCATACATTTTTGCATAAGTTTTTTTGCTTTAACATACACGTCTGAAACGGGATTTCATTTTCTAAAGGAAAGGTCGTATTCACTTTTGCGTTTCACTCTACACCGTTTATATCCGCTCACATCTTGAAATTGCTGTTCAGGCTTGGAATCCTTACCTGGCGTAGGACATCCACATCCTGGAAAGTATTCAACGACGTGCAACTCGCCTTTTGCCATCACTGCGTACCCTTACCTATGAAGAGAGACTTAAGAAACTTAAACTCACTACTCTTGTTGAGCGCAGAAACAGGGGAGATCTACTGCAGGTTTTCAAGATTGTGCGTGGCTTTGAAGGTGCCGACCTCCGTGATTTATTTAGTGCTGCCCCACCTGTTGGGACCAGAGGTCACAGGTACAAGCTGCAAAAGCAGTACGCGAGACTTGACGTACGGAAGTACTTTTTTCCAACCGCACCGTACACGCCTGGAACAACCTCCCGTCTCATGTTGTTGATGCTCCCAGCTGTAATTCTTGGAAAGAACGCTTTGATAGATTGTAGTTCCTCCCTCCCCAGCCATTTAAGCTTGCTTCTGGCTGTGTATTTTATATTATTATTATTATTATTATTATTATTATTTGCGGTGCAGTTAACCCACAAGTCCAAATTTGTCATTTTATACAAAATTAATGGAAAATAGTATATTTATATTGCAATGTATAGCATTTCTTACAACGCACCTTTGCTGTTACCTCTCTTATTACCCCAGATAGACATACTTATGCTCCCCTGAAAAGCGTTGACGTATTCTTTGTAGCAATGACATCATAAGAAGAATACGCAATTACCACACACGGATGAACATAGAAAAGTTCACGTGAATTTTCGGTGATTACGCACAGGGTCTGTGGTAGTGTAGTCCTTTCACCTTCTTCAGAAGTAAAAAATTTGAAGCACAAAACGATCGAAGATCACCTCATTTTAAAATTCGCGCTGCCAACCACTGATCTATGCAGTTGGTGCTTGCTGTATCTCGACCTGCCACATTGGGCTAGTATTGCATTCAGCTCCGGCCTGAGCAAACGATCGATGTTTGCTCAGGCCGGAGCTGAAGGTTAACCGACTGCACATCATGTAGGTTAACCCATCTTCGTTTATGAGCAGACTTCCGAAGGAGTTCGGACCCTTCTCTGAAAATTTAAGTGACCTTTTCAATGATTTAGTGGGCTACTAATTTGTAGGGATCGACCGGATACCATTTTGCCGGATCCGGGTCGGTTCCGGATAATTTGATGTCGGTGCCGGATCGGTTCCGGATATTGGTGCCGGATCCGGACCGGTACCGGATACCGGGTATTTCTCACACAAAAATGAAATAAAGCCGTTTTATTTGTTTCCCCTTATAAGTTGCAGCTACGGTGTTATTTTTCGCTTTGTTTCACATTATTTTTTACATTAAACACTCAAAAGTCTTACGCTATTAAGAGTGCCTATAGGCTACAGCACTCCACTGGTTTGACAATGTTGCTAAGTTTTTTGAAACAATCAAATAAAGCACTAATTAGGTTAATCAATCAAAAAATATTTTAAATTAAGGATTTTCTCATTGATTAGCCTAGCCTACTGCTTCATTTCGAAAAAAAATTGCAGAATTTTTTTAAATAAAATTTATTTAATTTATTTTTTGCCAAATAAAATAACATAAAAAGCTGAAATACAAAAAAAAAGTTAGAAAAATATTGACAGGTTTAAAAGTGGTTCAGTTAATCATGCCTGGTTAAAAAAAAATAACCTTTTTTATTCTCCAACATATTTTAAAATTTTGTTTAATTATAAATAAAATAAAATAAAATGATAACATACAGCTAAAATAAAAAAATAAATAAATATTTAAAGATTTAAACATGGTTACGCACATTTTAAGCCCAACCACAAGTCCGTGAGACCTCTGTGAGCCGAGCTATTCGAATCAGTTAATCATGCCTGGTTTAAAAAAAAATCTTTTCAGTTCTCCAAAATATTCTTAAAATTTGTTTAATTATAAATAAAGCCAAATAAAATAATAAAGCTGAAAATAATTTTAAAAAACACTAATAATGTGCAGATTTAAATATGGTGTTATCAGACACATCAGGTTTTGGAGTTGGCTAACTACTCCAACAGTTGACTATCTCCTCCAGGAGTCCAGGTGGGCTGTAACGTTTTGCTACTGCTGATTTGACAGGCAATGTTTACCAAGTCTAAAATCGAATTAAGGGAGCAGATTCTCCAACAAAATGGATTTTGGATACTTCAAAGGCACTCAACATTTAGCCAGTGAAGTAAATACTTGGATTTTTTTCCAGAAATTAAAAGATTCAAAGGTGAACCATTTAACGTTTGCAGCTTCGTGCGTTAGGCCTAACTCACCCACCACGTGCGATAAGGAAAACATGCCTGTTACACCTAATATATGCGGCTGATTTTTTTTTTTTGGTGGTTAGCCAAGGTAAGTTTGATAGATCAGAAAAAAATCTAGTGAATTAAAGCTATCTTTGTGGAAATAAACTTTTTTAAATTACGATTTTTTCGCGGAGAAATAAGTTAACTTTAGCAATAACGCTCGATTTGTGCTCATAAAGGTTTTGATTTTTTGAACATCTTCGTTTCGTATTCTCCAATACATATTTTTGTTACAATATAATTATTTCGTCTGCAATTTTTTATACTCGTAGACTGCTTAGTTATTTTACTAAGATTTTGCTAAGAAGCAAAGAAAAAAAGAAAGTTGATTATTTGTGCAGGATCCGGTTTAAAATAATTGCCGGATCCGGATCTTGCCGGATACTGCAAGATTCGGCGTCGAATCCGGATCTATCCGGGCTCGGTCGATCCCTACTAATTTGTTGTACTGGTGGTGAAGTGTAATTTGTTATCAAGAATGCGCCTCTTTCGACCCTTAGAATGTGAGTGTAATATGTGGATGATACTTATGCATGTGAAAAAAGTGGTGCTGGATGAACCTGAGTGTACCCACAACCAGAGGGAATATGACCTAGAGTCTGGCATGAAAGTCTTCCTGGTTTCAGCTGATATCCTCGTTTTTAACTTTGCAAAGCTCCTAAAAATGTGTATAAGGTCTTAATCCTGTACAAATTTGAGGTTTTCCTCCTATTTCCTCATTTTCAACCAAGAGTGAATTTCATCCCTGTAGAGTTCAAGTCTGGCTTCGAGGGTGATGGTAAAACCTTGTTTCGTGACACAATGATCATTGATCAGCAGCGCGAAGAGCTGATTCAAATAAGCGCCTTTCATCATGCCCACATAGACTGAAAGCGGAATCGAGTTTTGCTCCAGCCAACGCGTATTGGTTGTGATGGAAGGTGAGATGAGCCTTATTAGATGTAGGGTGATGAAAGAGAGGATGATGGAAAAGAATTTTGCCAGATGGCAAAAGAAAAATACCTGAAGCTTGGATACCCTTCTCAGAAGATTAATAAATCCGTCCAAGTAACGAAGCTCCCCTCTCCCAAGCTGACAAACAACCGCTGGGCGATTACCCGTTTGAGGTGTTGACTTACTTTCCGGGAAAAGGAGAGAGAGTAAAGAAAGTCTTCAGCAGAGCTGTCATTGAGGGTTTCTTTGCAATTCGCCTAACGTGAAGAACATTGTTGGAAGCAAGATTTTTGAGACTCTTATTGTCGAAGGTGGTGGCAATGAGGAAGCAGGGGGTGTGATGACTACCAGCGAGCTTGTACCATGTCATCCTTCACAGCCACTCGTTAAGCACCCCTACCCGACTCGGTCAAATACGAATAAGCCCAAACGAAATGAACAACTTGAACCCCCCGGAGGAAAGTAACAGCTGACGCATAAAGTATGAAGTTGCAGCTGACATGAAGAAAAAGCTGCCGAACTCTAAGGGAGTTGTGCATTGGTTTCTGTGCGAGAAGGGTGTCCGAGTGAATATGTAGATAAAACAATTAGACGCGTTTGCAAATGGGTCGGTGAGCATGTGCAAGCTACTACGATGAGGAACGGCTGAGTTCTATTGCTGCGCACAGCATTAACTCCAAGCATCAGATTAACTGTGAGGGCGCGGAAGTTTGGGCTTGAAGTCCACCTCGTGCAGGGAGGCAAACCTCCGTGCATTTAAATCAACAGCTATGACCCAAGTCCACTGCCAAGAATAGGACGTCAAATTTTGAATGAACAGGAGCCAGCATACTACCAGATTAACAAACTTGTCACGCAGAGGCTAAACTATCAACTTGAAGCAAAAGGGCTATCTTTTTTCCCACAACCAGCTGACGGTCACTGACAGCCAGTCAAGCTGACTTAAGGCCCACTGTGGTATGCATTCAACTAGAAGTTAGGAAGTGCTTGCCGGACTCGTGGCTCTAGCCTGATGAAGTTGTCGTGTAAAAGTCACCAACAATTTGCAAGTTTGGTTTAACAACTTAACTGTTTTAGTCGTGCGTGTAGATGCAACCGATTTCTTACTTTGATGCGACCAAAGTAAAACTACAAATTTATCGGTTTATTTTATGTCCTTTTAAAATTGAATTAAATAAAGGACAACCTTTCAAATACTGTGAATACAAATATTTGAAGGTCTGGATAAATTGTCAATTAACTATTTCTAACCTAATTCTATTACAGCTCCCAGCCCAGTAAGAACTATTCCATTTCTCACTTAAAATAATGTCACTAAGGTTCTTTATTAATTATTGTCTGTTACCTTTCAAACTTATGGCCGTCTCAACTCTCAAGATACCTAGCCATACTTGGTGATGTAATGATTTTACAATTGTGCACAAAGCTTGGTACTCCTTTTGTGGCAGTGTGATACTTCACTGTCCGTTTTGAAAACCTTAATAATTTATGCATTTTCAGGCTGGCTACTATGAAGTAGATACAGAAGTAGTGCGCGAGACCATGCGAGTTGTGAGGCCCCCTATCACCGACTACAGTACTCTTGGCTTCTACATTGCTCGCGAGTGTAGCCGCCTTCCAACCTACAAACTGGAACGCATAACAAAACCAGGTAGGAGTTTATTTTTAATAGGAGAGATTGTATTGAAGTGTTGATGCTGTTTGGGGTCACTTAGTAAACAAATTTCAAAATCTCAGTTTGATGCAAATAAATACGTACATAGAATTGTTTTTTGTTGTATGGCTAAGTGGTTTTCGTTACGTTTTAAAGCTATGTTGGTTCCAGTTTTGCAATTCTCACGATACAGTATTGGTATTGGTAAGCACTATTGGTAAAAATTCATTTCTAATTGCCGCTAGAAAATATCCATTATCCTGTACATTTTCGCAGTCAGTTACTGAAATGCTGGTTTTCCCTAGAGGTTTTTTAATTGATTGTAGCCTTCTAGCTCGGTAACTCAAGTACGCATGCGCCAACACACCCCTCTGTATATACGTGCCGAGGCACGAAAGGTTCTCATCCTTTTTCCTTGGTGACAAAATTGGGGGGGGTCTTTTCACCAAAGGGATATTCGCCTGTTCCCGAGAAGAAAAGCTTGTTTTCAACCGAAAGTGACGGATGTGGAGAAGGTCTTCTGTCCGTTCCGGGGAGGGAACAATCCTTGCTGAGTGGAGGTCGAAAGAGGCTCCTAGGAAGGTGAAGATTTGTGCTGGTATTAGGCGGGATTTTGAGTAGTTTATTCCGAAACCCAGATGGTTTAGCAGGGAAATGGTCTTGTCCTTGTTCCGGACTAATGTGAGAGGTTCCGGGTTGTTGAGGGCCCAGTCGTCCAGGTAGGCGTTGGCTTGAATTTCGTTTTGGTGTAGATAAGCCAAAATTGGTTTGAGAACCAATGTGAAAATCCTGGGGGCTGCATTCAGGCCGAAGGGAAGACAACGGAATTCGTAGACCTTTTGGTTGTAGATGAACCGAAAGAGGTGCGTGATTGCCGGATGGAGTGGGACATGGAGATAAGCGTCTTCCAGGTCGATCGAGACTGTCCAGTTGTTTTGCTTGAACGAAAGACGGATGGATTCGAGAGTTTCCATTTTGAAGTGGTCGTTTGAGATGTATTTGTTAAGAGGTTTCATGTTGAATATCAAGCGGGAACCTCCTGGCTTCTTCGGTCGGGTGAAGATGGAGCTGTAGAAGCCCGGGCCTGGATTGTGGCATTTCCTTATCGCATCCTTCCGCGGGAGTTCTGAGACTTCGAACGAAAGTTGTGGTGTTGGCGGTGGGGAGAATTCCCAAGGCGGCGATGGAAGGAGCAGTGGTTTTGACAAAAAATCCGGACGAAAGCCGTGTTTGATGATGGAAAGGACTTCTGGGTTCTTTGTTAATTGTAGCCAAGCTGGGAGAAAGTCATAATCTTGCACCGACTGGAAGACAGGATGGGAGAGAGGCGTCATTGTTGGCTCTTGCGAAAGTTGGATTTGCCCGCAGGTGACGAGTGGCGGCTACGTCGGTCAGGCGTGGCGGCTCGCTTCTGGTTGTCCGGAACGGGAGCGAGGCTGGTCGGTCCGAAAGGGCTGGGGGTTTTTCGGACGAAAGTCATTTTGACGCGGGGACTGTGAGGGAGCCGGCGTGCTGTTCCAGTTGTCCGGGGAAGGACGAGGGTTGGGCTGTTTATTCTTCGAAGCCGGACGAGAGGAAGAGGCGATTTGTTTATATGACTTGGGTTTTTTAGCGATGTCGAGGTGGGGAGCGAGAGATGAGATGAGGTGCATCGTGGAGACGTTAAGGTAATTTGCGGACGAAAGAGCAATGTCCCGGAAGAGTAGAGTGTTGTTGAAAAGGGCTCTCTTAGCCCAGTTGATGGAGTGATACGTGGCGAAGCTTGCCTTCTGAAAGAGCTGCATTACAAGGGACGAAAGATTGCGTATTTCTTCAGGGCTTGCGTCCGAGGATAATTTTTCGCATATGGCGTTTATCGCGGTGTTGAGGACGTCGGCTTGGGAGGCGGCACGTAGACTTAGCCGGAGACATTTGTCATTTACGTACAGGACGAAAGTAGGGATGTCAGCTTTCTTCGGAATGGAAAGAGCGGTGCCGAAATCCATTTTCACTTCACTGCATAGGAATTCTCATTCCGGGCAGGTTGCAAAGTTGTTCGGGTTCGTGTCGCCGTCGCCCAACGGACGAAAGAAGCTGTTTTCACGGCCTGGGCGAGGTGGAGGAGGTTCCTTGTCGAGGACGAGAGGATCGCCCTTGCCGCGTAGAGAGCCTTCATTGCGGAGGAGGCAGGTAAGCAACGTGGTAGACTGCCCAAGAAGGTTGCGGGGGTTTGTTGTCTTTGTCTCTTGAGGGCAAAGCCGAAGCCAGTTTTCAGCCCACGGTTGACGGCAGGGGCATCAGTCGACTGCGAGGGCTTGAAGAGAAAGCAATCGGGAATGGTTTCTTCGACCGTCTTGAGAAGCGCAGCTAGCGGGAAAACT
This sequence comes from Lithobius niger, assembly GCA_023313725.1. Lineage (NCBI taxonomy): Eukaryota > Metazoa > Arthropoda > Chilopoda > Lithobiomorpha > Lithobiidae > Lithobius > Lithobius niger. The sequence continues at coordinate 10,915 of JAHWFP010003644.1, forward strand.
TGATCCTCGGCGGCGTCGTCCGGGAAGTGGATCTTCTTGCCGGACGAGGGAGGGATGGCAGGATGCGGAGCTATGGTAGTCGCCGAGGGGGCGGCAGAAGGAGGAGATTGCGGACGAGAAGGAGAAGATAATTCGTGTCTCTTCGGGTTGTCTCTTCAAGCTTGCGTGTCGGGCGGACGACGTGCAGGAGGGAGGCGGCATGGGATTGTCTTGCATCACACGGACCATTTCCTGGACGATGTGCCGGACTTTGCTGTGGAAGACGCTTCGACCAATCCGGGAGGAGTTGGACGATAAGTCCAAGGGAAAGTTGCGGGCTGGGGAGTGAGAAGCCGTTGGTCGCTGGAGGGATTTCTTGGCTTCACGGTAGACGTCCTTCGCCCGTAGAAAATCTTGTCGTAGAGCCGAAAGATCCATGGGTTCGGACGGCGGGGTGTGCTGGCCGGGTTGCAAGGGAGAGTCCAAGAAGGCGTTGATGCTTGCGAGAGAGGAGCTAAGGTGAAGGAGGTGGCAGGGATCGGGCCAGCAGCGGCGAGGTCGAGGGCGGAGATCCAGCGGTTGCCGAGGGAGAAGCCGGTTGCTTGCGGACAAAGGAGAGCATGAGAAGGAGCAGCGAGCGAAGCGGGAGCTTCGGAAGCGGCGGCCATCATCGGGTAGAATCCAATTTTCCGTGCGAAAGAGGGGGGAACAGCGGCGCGAGGTGGCGTGGAGACACCTCTGGAGGAAAATGAATGCTGATAGCGTGCGCGCTGTCGCTTTTATAAGGGAGTACTGCCACGCACATGCGCAGTAGGGGACATGCAAGCAGGCGGCTGCGCACCGGAAGAAACCTCCAGGGGAACATCACATTCGAGGAATGTAATGCTAAATTATCAGGTTAAGATGTTTTGGCAACAAAGAAAGACCAAATTGCAGGGACTGCACCTGCTTAATTTTAGTTTTTATTGCCTAACCGAAAATATACATTACCTCAACTCCCGCCCAGGCCTCCCTTCCATTGTCTAGGTTCTTGGTGCGGAGAGATAATGCCATCGGAAGGACGGCTGCGCCGTGTTTATATAGCCAGCCCATTCTTGCGCATGCGCAGTAGTACAAGCCCGGCTGAGAAGCCAACTTTCAAGCATCTAGGGGGACAATAGCTCAAAAGGAGGGAATCGCTATAAAAATAGGTAATGTATATTTTCGGTTAGGCAATAAAAACTAAAATTAAGTAGATCAGGCCCAGCAATTTTAGTCTTATTACATAGGGTTAAAAGTTGCAATAAATCACATGCTTGAAGATGGTAGCACATTGTGATAGGGTTTTGGCTCCTTGCTGCTTCTGTTACATCGCATTTGATCATTGACTAAGAATAACACCAGCTATATAGTTGTACCTCTATTTCAGATTTCCAATCTGATTCACGGTTAATAAATTTTGGTACATGAGTGGGCAAGTGGGATTATATACCAAATTTTGTTAAAATGTTGAAAAGAGTGGAAATACTGTATTACCACCTTTTACTAATGTTGCTGCTTTTCTTTCCTAGTTTTCAAGCGCAGTATTGACACAAAGTCTACTTCTAGTCTGACTTTCTCAGAATTTGCGGGCAAGAAAATATCGCAGTACGAAGTGGTGGGCTTACCAGAAGATTGATTCACTTGAGAGCAAATGTGGAGAGTCATGTGTTCTTTACTAGCATTTTATTAAGTAGCTGGTCAGCTGTTGACAAATTATTAGGTTCTTGAGAAGTTTAGAAAACTTTCCTTGGATTAAAATAAAATGTGCCATTTGTATGAAAGGTTCTGCTTTATTAATTTGTAGACATTTGTAATCTACTTAAAAGGGAGTTAGTGCATGTAAGACTGGCAAGAGACTCACTCAGTTTTTAAAATCGATATTAGTCTTGGAAGGTAAGTTTGCAACGGTGAGCGCCAAAGCTGTTAAGAAACCATTTTAACGTAAAGCTTGTTAAACCTTGTGGGAGTATCGTGTACTACGTTTTTATCAGAATGCTCGACTCAGTAGTTGATGGTATGCATAGTGTTGCAAATATTGGTGATCGTGATAAATAATCAACCGCACCAGGGATATTGTTACTAACTCTTAATTATTGTGAATGGCTTGTGATAACAAAATTTGTGAAAGAAATGGACTGATGGTGCAGATAACCAACTCTTCTTTCAACTGGCAGGATTCAGAATTGCACCGATTTAATGTTTCAGGTTTGATGTATATCTCAAGTAAGTTATCAGTGTGAAGTGAGGCAAAGTAATGTGTGAATGGCTAAGTGTTAGGTATAGCATGTGCTATAATCGTGAAAAATAAGGCTCAACGTAACGTGGCTAGTTGAATCAATGTGTATGGCAGTAACGGCAAATATTTACAACGTGAAAACTTTTTAATACATGTGGCAGCATAAACGCCATTCATTCATGTCTGTCTTACGTGTATAATTTAAACCATACAGCGCCAGTTATGCAGTGCCAGTTATAACCCATATTGGTATGCATTTTTAGGCATACATGCTCATCCATCATGTGGGCTGATTACTTGTATAATGCTAGCAAGAACACTAATGTCACCAGCAAACTCTCCTTTGTCCAAGAAAGGCTTGGCTATTAAGGCTGTTTGCAACGTTTTACTGTGATTGGACAATTTGAAGTGTTTGTATTCTGTACTGGTTATTACATTTGTTTACCACTATTGTTAAGTATACAAGCACCATTAGTGAACTGCTGTATTAAGCAGACCTTAAAACTGGATTTCCAGCATCTTCTAAAGTTGGTAACAAATTATTTACATTATGTTGTATTGCAGTATAGGTATTACCATACAATTTTACCTTCAGTCGTTTTAATATTTGTGCTCTTGTATAACATCTCCTTTTTCTTCAGCAGGTTTGAAATTTTATTGCGATAAATTTGTGATTTCTGGAGTTTGGGTAGGGAGGGGAGAGAAATAGTAACTGGCAATCCAACTTAGCTAAAGATTTTTGTGTGTAACATTCCTACCTTAAAATTAATCGTCACAGCTATTCTAGGCTTGTGTTGTTGTAGTAATGTAGAAAACTTTAAAAATTTTCTAGTTAAACTAGTTTGGTTGATTGCAAGGTGTGCTGAACGCTATAAAGAAAGAATCTAAATAAAAAATGTGATCTGGTCCAATAGTTTAATTCTCTAAAACATTCCGTTTTTATTAATGATTGGTTTGATTGTATTTTTGGCTAATACATGGTGTTTTTGTTGTGTAAATTGACACATACGTGTAGTGATAGTTGGTGCGAGCTAGGCACAGCATATTGTTGTGTAAACATGCCTAGGCGTAGAGTTGTGTTGAAGTGACAATTTTAATGTATGTCCACTCTGCAAAATGGGTTTTGATGGTTGATTGAAACAAAAAAAAATACAAACCCGCATTTTCAGTAGATCTGTTCTGTGTAGAAAATTTTTTAAACTAAATTTCTTAGTAAAATAGCTACACATGGTTGTTAAAAATATGCTCATGTTAGTGTTGAATTGGTCACGCTTCAATTTGTGCAAACCCTGTTGCTTTTATAACGTAGAATTCCTTTTTACAATCATGTTCAGTGTAGACAATCTAAGAGCACTTTTTTTTATCTTGATGTTGGAATGTACCTTGAGTGTCGTGAAATTCTGTTGTAGTCATGTAAATTACTAGTCAATAAAGGTAGTATTTTACTTCTAATGGCCATTTTTGTCGTGCCTTTACGGGGCAAATCCGTTGGTGTTATCAACTTTCTAAAGATTAGACAGGGATGCGAAAGTACCATGTGATGTTTGAGGGTTGTACAGCTGCTGGCTGCTTTTCCATCATAGAACATCCTAATTTATGGAATATTTACAGGGTTTATACAAATTCCTATAACTCTCTTAAAGGTTGTAAAATGGGAAAATTCAAGAGCCCACCACTGTTCACTAACACAAATGTCATTTTGTATTCTCAGTAATAAATCTGATAGCCCATCTCTGGACCATTTAAAATTTGTCAATGACAATGGGTCCCAAGTGACTGGTATTTTAAACATAGTCCTGAGAAAAATTAACTGGGCATCCTTTTTCATTGGCAATAATGATGTTGAAGTTATGTGGGGCAAGTTTTTTAGAAACTCTTGTGTTCTTAAAGTCTAAGCTTGGTCAGCCAGTCAAGAATTTTTTTAATCTTAAGTACAGGCAGAGAAAGACTATTTTACACAAGCCACTTATGCTAAAAAACTTGGCCTCTGGCGTAGATACAACGTTGAGCAATCTCCTTCGATCTTGATTGCGTACAAGGAGTGTCAAAAGCGTTACTCTGAATTGGCTCGGGAGCTTGAGATTGCACAGGAGTGTAAGGTTATCCAAGATGGTAATTTGGCTTCCCTGTTTCGTTAAGGGCAAAACTAGATCTAGACAAACTATTCCACCTTTGCAGGTAAATGGTGACATAATTACAAAAAATTTGGACAAAGCCAATATCCTTTCTGAATTTTTTTCAAAGTATTTCATTGTGGATAACAAAATTTTACCCTTGTTACCTAAGCCAACTGGTGAAGTAAATGTGTGCAACAGTGTCCTTTTCACCGCTCAATCTGTTCTGAATATTTTTTCTGCTATCAATCCTAGCCGTTCAGTTGGCCCGGACGGATACTATGCGTCTTTCTACAAGGAAATTAAATTTCATATTTCCGAACCGCTTTCTTGGCTTTTTAACTTGTCATTTACGGTACTTCTGGTAAATTACCCAAAATTTGGAAAACTACTTACGTGATCCCTATTTTTAAGAGGTGACTCATTTGATCCCTGTAATTACAGGCCTATTGCTTTAACCTGTGTTCCGTGTAAGGTTATAGAACTTATTGTGCATGTGATGTTTTCCTTTATTCATGAAAATAATATTTTGGCTAATGACTAGTTTGGTTTTGTACCACGAAAATGTACCCTGCAACTGTTTTCGGTCCTTGAAAAGTGGACAAGCTGCATGGATGATGGCATCCCTGTTGATGTAATTTATATTGATTTTGCTAAAGCTTTCGAGTCTGTGGTGCACAGTAAGCTGGTTGCTAAACTGGATCATTATGGGTATAAGGGCCAAGTTCTACATGGATTTCTGACGTCTGCAATCGTAGCCAGTCTATGGTTGTTGGCGATAGTGCATCTACAATGTTTTCTGTCATCAGCGGTGTTCCTCGGGAATCTGTTTTGGGGCCTCTCCTGTTTGTCCTTTTCCTTAATGATCTGACTACATCCAGTGTTTCAGTAAACTTTCATAAGTTTGCTGATTATGTGAAGGCCTCGAACGCCGTCATCGACTTTTCAGGTTGGGCCGAACTTGGGAGAGCTGGCAGCAAGCTGGTCTCTTGGGCAGACACTTGGCAGCTCCCAATCGCTCCTAGTAAATGTAGTATTTTCCATATTGGTCGCCGAATATATGCTACAACTGTTTCCCTTTTCCTGGACACAGTTTACCTAAAACTAGGCTTGTTAAAGACTTGGGAATCTGGTTGTCGAGTGATCTTAAATCTGGACCTCACTGTAGGCACATTGTCCGGATTGCTCGTCCAAGAGCTGCTATTTTAAGAAAAGTTTTCACTTCTGGAAACACGAACACTTTAATCTGGGCATTCAAAGTGTTTGTCAGGCCATTGCTCGAGTATGCAACCCCTGTTTGGTCCCCACACCACCTCGGTGATATTGATGCCATTGAATCGGTTCAAAGACACTTTACCGAATTACCTTACTGGTCTCCGCAACAAATCATATGAGTGGCTTCATATTTTAAATCTTGAGTCACTTAAATTATGTCTGCTAAAAGCTGACCTATATCTTACTTTTTCCCTTCTCCATGCCTCGTGGACTTCAATTATTCTATTTTTTTTTTGAAATTCGCTCTGACGTTAGAACCCGAGGCCACACTTTAAAGCTGATGGTAAATAAAATTAACACCAATTGTCGGAAATTTTTCTTTGCAAACCGTGTGGTTAAACTTTGGAACAGTCTCTCTAACGAGGCTGCTTGCGGTTCTAACTTAACATCCTTTAAATGTAACCTTCGTAAGTGTGATCTTTCGAAGTTTTTGTCCAGATTTTAATTTTAGTGCATTTTTGTACTTTAACGACATTTGACTAAATCTTTTCCTTTTTATTATATTGACGCTGGTCATCTGACCAAATTTTTACTGTTTTTTTTGCATGTAGCGTACCTGCCTTTCCTGTTTGTCCTTGCCTACATGACTGGTCCTTGCCAACATGACTGGCGATACCATCGGGGACCTTGGTCTAACTAGCAGGTCTAACCTTGGTGGTGAGGCAGTCATGCCCCTTTCCTTCCTGCATTCCTTCCATTCCCGGCACTGTTTATATAAATTCTTGTTTTTTTTCTTTTTAAATTTAGGCTGGATGTTGGTGGCATCTGTGCCATTTCCAGTCCTGTTGCACATTTTGTAACAAACGATTTATTATTAACTGTGGCAAGATAGTGGACGTCTTTGCATCGCGAGAGAAATTCCAACTCTTCCCCTCTACCAAGAAATGATCCACTCGTGAATTTACTGCATCTAGTCCTTTATTCTCCATGATCGGAAATCAAGGCAACTGAGAGCACAAGATGTTATGGTTCGACCTCTGCACACGTTCTCCCCAAGCCGGAAGTGACAAGCTATATGGACGCGCAGCATGCCACTGGGATAACAGGGTCGCTAGCTAGCCAAAACAATACCAGGGGTGAGCCACGCAACATACACTTCAGTCAGCTGAAATCGGTCTGATTTTGCACGACTCTCAGACAATTTTAGCTGGCTTCACATGCAATATGGTTCATGCTTTACACCAGTTATTAATTAGGTCGAGTTGAATCACTCACTATCCATGGTGGGTGCGATCTTGCTGTAACACATTTGATATTTAAACAGGTTAACTTAAGCTTTTATTTTAAGGGTGCTGACGAGCAGACCTCTTGGAAGTCTGACAATCGCGTCCGTTTGTCAACTTCTAGTGTGTTGGCTAAGGCTAACCAACATTGTGATGGAGATCGCTGTTGACGTAACTTGGTGGCATAATTGGGTCATGTTGGATTTATAATTTGGCCATTGTTGACGACCAGCTATTCTTGTTGACATCTTTAACTGCTACGTTATTTTCTATCTCCACAAAAGTAGGGGGTAACCTGGACGGGACTCGAACTAGTAACTTGAAGGAGTTCCTTGAAACGAGGCACACGCCTCTACCAACTCGGTCATGGCCATCTCTACAGTCGGCTTGTTAAGGGGACCTAGTATTGTTATTTATGCGTTGTTGGCCATCTCGCTCATAATTTGGACTCTTGTTTTTGATACTTAAACCTGTACTTGTGTTTGGCTCATGTATACACATGCATAGCACTTAAAAGGTTAACTCAAGAATTTGTAGGGGTTTATATACTCGTCTCTTGAATTGAAGCCTATGATTCATCAATGGTATGGATGTTTAAACGTGTAATATAGCTCCCAATTTTTTCACAGTAAATCTGGTGATGTTGACATCTATGGAGAATTCCAAGATGGTGGACAGGCCTGAAACCAGTATCACACAAATTTCCTCAAAATATTATCATTAATTCTAGCTTAATTCGTTCAAATTAATGCTCAATGCCAAACAGTAAACAAAAATATGCCCACCAGGCTACCCACCATTGTCGTATTAACCACTTTTCGGGCACAGTTCGAAGGGGATCGGTGTATTTTTTAATAGTTTAGGAATTTTCAGCCATGGATGAATAATAACGGTACCGTAGTGTAGTCACCAGAAAACACCTGGGATCAACATTTACTCTGCCGCGAGTGCTGTTCCTCCGATTTTCGTCTCCGTCCATGCCCAAGTTGTGTTTACGCTTGGAAGATGAAATCATCAGGATCGAGGGGAAGTGGAATCAATAGGATCAAGAAAAGCGGAGGAAAATGGATCTAGTCTTATAGTTCTCACGGCCAGAATGACAATGATTTTGGATCACAGGATTCAGGTCATACGCGTCGATGTCAACTTGGCTGTATATGTTGTAACCCTTTAGGCTTAACGTAGTCGAGTGTGGTGCGTACCTTAACACATATGATGGAAGAATTCTGGCAAAAGAACAAAGGATTACGAACCATCCATGATGATTAAAATTATGACGGTGGTTCGCAATGCGGTTGCTCCATTAGCAAAAAGGCTCAAGTTGGTAGACGCAGCATTACCACTGGGAGGCATCGTGTCGAGGTCGGAAGTAGGCGGCAGGGAGTGTTCGATTGGCGTCAACTCGTCACCCAGGAACAGAACCGATGGGTGTCGCAGTAAGTTGCAACTCCGGCTGTGCGTGAACAACAACGTGTTTAATTACAGAAACGGTTGCCCCCACATTAATGTGGAAGCTTCCTAAGTATGGGGCAGAGCGGTCTTCGATATACATGATCCTAAGGGCCATATTCATAATGACGGCTCAGCGTGAGCTAAGCATGAGCTCGACCTCAGCTTAGCAATTTGGTATTTACAATGACACCATAGCATGAGCTGAGCACGGACTCGGACTTCACTGTGAGGCCGACTTTGCAAAGTTTAAGCCTCGCTCACTTCGTATACATAATGGCAAAGCCAAGTCGTGGCTCATGCTCAAAACGTGAGTCGACTCAAGAAGTCCTATTTGTGTTTCCGTGCATTCCTCAAAGCTCTGCTTTACTAAGTGTGAGCTAGGCTCAAACTCACGCCAAAGCTTTACTTTGCTAAGTCTGAGCCTGGATATCATTATGTATACCAAAGTGAGTCTGAGCTAAGCTCACGCTTCACCCTGACTTAGCAAAGTACCAGCTCAGACTTTGAGTTGAGCAGTCATTATGAATTTGGCCCTAAGAGTTTGAATAAAGGTCTTCTAGAGTCAATACTGTTGATGGAGGTATATCCATGTAGATGCTGTTACTATGGGTTTAGTGTGATGCCACATTATGGTTTTTAGTTGTGCAATTTCTCGGCTCATATTTTTGTTGTCATTTGTTAATGACAAGTGATGTCACTTTGTTGGTTTTCAGCGAAACCTACGCATTCTTGGTAATGATGTCGAAGTATTCTTGGTTGCTTGGTGTCTACTGTTGTGAATGTTGGTTTAACGAAAACCGGTAAACGGCGATAACAGTGGTTTTGAAAAGTCCTAATAAGAAATCGAATCACACCGAAACCACCAAGCACCACTGTACTGTTCATCTTCAATTTTCAGAGAATAACCCGTTCTTTTTCAGAAAAAAACGCACGTCCGTGGAGGAGCAGACCACTGATCTATAAAAGCTGACGGTGCATCAAGCTTTCTATACGGTTGTTGAGATGGTCCTGTGAGGTTCATAAGAGGGACACGTCGTCGGGAGAAACGTTTCGTAGCAAAGGACTCCAAAGCACGAAGGTGGGGGCCACGTTTTGTGTTAGAATTCATTAACACAGAAGTTTAATTCCAAGCTATGGAGTGCCTGGTCTCTCTGTGGTGTTGGGCTATTCAGCTGCCGATTCAACCAGCGGAATACGTTACTTTCTTACTTGGTGGAAGTGAGGGAATTGTTCAATTACTCATCGACTTGGTGTACAGAGCCGTCTCCAATTTCCACCTAATCTGAAAATAATCCTCAGGTCTCCATCTGTGAGAAGAAAACACTGCATACGATCGTGTTCGCACACGCATATCGTTCCCTCTGATTATTCTGCAATTGCGATGGTTCCTTCTTTGACGAGTCCGCCGGTTCCCTGTCTCCGCGCCCTTTCCCTGGCTTCACAGGGATGTTCTGGATGCCCAACACTACTCTCCACCCTGTGGACGTTTTTCCCATTCACGCTCTGTCTTTATGTCACAACCGCCACACCTTGGATATGTTACGATTGACTTTGTTTGGCCATTGTGGATCCCAGTTCTTCCTCCAATGGGTCTTCAGATTCTTACACATCAACCACTCCCCAGGATGTACCAGTTCAATCCACATTACTTCCAACAGACACTTCTTCAGTTCCGACTGCTTGTCCGGACCCTGTACGTTGCACGTGTTTGGAGTTTACAGGTACAAAAACTCATTTTGACCCCAACCCGTGCTGCCAGTACCACCGTACTTCTGACTGGTACCGTGTAAAGTGCTCCATATGTGCCAAGATGGATAAAACAACTTGGAAAGAAATCATTCGCTGGCACCAACAGGCTCATAACCGAGCCATCGCGAGGAAGAGGCGTTGTGACTTCTAGCTTCGTCCGACACCGCTTCAACTACGGTTCCTGACTTTCCACCAACAAAGACGCCAGCCACAGCGATCGCCACGACGGTTCCAGCCATGCCGTCAGTTAAGTCTCAGCCTTCGGCATCCAACCGCCTGTTTCTCGCAAATCATCTCCACGCCTGTCGTCTGTACCGGTTCCTTTGTCGCTCTTGAAGCAAGTTGCACCAGCTACCTCTTCGGTTCCTGCTGGTTTGTCACGGGCATTCGGTTCACCTTTTCCTTCGTCCGATACCATTCGTACCTCCCTCCTTCATGGCATCCATCTCGGTAGAACGGGCCTTAACCAGTTGAGCAAATAACATTGCTTCACTGCTTTCGATCGCACAGAGTTTCACCATCGACCTGGCGCAGCATCACGCTGATACCCTCAAGCTCGTCACGCTTCGGGCTGAGGCCGCAGACATTCCTTCTCTTCAAGACACTAACCATCAACTAAATGATAAAATCTGTTTTCTCCAAGAGTCGAATTCGACTTTGGCTGCAGAGATAGGCAGACTCCAGGCTGACAATAAGTGTTCGAAGCAGGAATTTGGTTCTTCGCAATAAATTCCGATTGCTATCTCCTCTCCCTTCCACACCTTCCTGAAAAGAATGACATGCCGCTGTCTCAAAAACTAGATGTGCACCTCACGGACACTCGTCACGTCGTCAGTTTCCTGGGGACATGACTTTGTCAAGCGGCCATTCTGCCAAGCCCAGTCCACTGGTTCCACCATCTAAACCTGTGGTGCCTCCGGCCAACCGCGGCATCCGTTCTCCTGAATTCCCCATTCCAGCCGTTCCTTCTCTATCATCGTCACAACAAGACTCGACATCAGTTCCTGCCCACTGCACAAACTAATTATCTCCTGTCCACGGTTCCTCTCTGAAACCGGACCACTCATCGACGTATGGTTTGCCGCTGCGGTTACTTTGATGGTTCTCAAGATCAGTGCCTAATGCTGCCACATTTGTGCCGGTGTACCTGGGACTAACTCCCTGCGCAGGCACCTTCGGTTCTAATGCCTTGCAAGATGCCGACATCACGTCTCTGGTATCGCTCTGGGTTTCCGCGCTCTGCCGTAAACAAAATAATTAATTTGCTTCCTCCTACCCACCCTTGCATTGAGGAACTGGTACCTTACCAAAACCTATCTTTAAAAAAAACCCCTTCGTTTTTCTGAACTACCATCCATGTTCGACACACAAAGCGTACCTTTGCAAGATTACAGTCCTCACAACTTTTCAGAACAATGTTACTGTCTGCCTACAGTTCTTATGTACCATTAGAACAATACTAACGGCGAAGTAGGAAGCATACCTCATTTTGCTTTATGCACCTTTCGCAAAATCGGAAAAAAAAATACTAACTTCAGTACAGATCTATCGGGGTGACGCTCGATTTACTGGATCTTGGATACTGGGGCCACGGGCACGCAACACGGGTACTCGCTAACCTTGGTCCCGCCACCATTATTGATGAGGTCTGCTATTAGGATAAGACAAGAAATGTACATTTCATCGGCGTATAAAAACAAACTTACCATGGGAATCTGGTTGAAGTTTGTTTTTATTGCCTAACTAAAATTATACTTTACCTCACCCCCCCCCCCCCCCGTCTTGCACCAAGGTTATCAGAGAGGTAGAAAGATGGGGAATTCTCCACTGTAAGCGCCTCAGAGACCAGCGCGTGCGCAATAAAGGGGAGCTGCGAGCCCGACAGAAAAGCCACTTTTTCGCTAGGGATTAGAGCCCTCAATAGGAGGACACTGCTATTAGGATAAGACAGGTAATGGATATTTTCAGTTAGGCAATAAAAACAAACTTCAACCAGATTCCCATGGTAAGTTTCAGTTTTTATACGCCGATGAAATGTACATTTCTTGTCTTAATAGGAGGACACTGCTATTAGGATAAGACAGGTAATGGGTATTTTCAGTTAGGCAATAAAAACAAAGTTAAACCAGGTTCCCTGGCTAAGTTTCAGTTTTCCTCTGTGTTGCACGTTTTTTTCTGAGAAAGGAGAACGGTTTATTCTCCGAAAATTCAAGTTGAACAGCGAACTGTGTTCTGTCTGGTGGTTTAGGTGTGATTTGATTTCTTATTATGAATGTTGATTATGGTCTTTACTGCTAGTAAGCGGAGAAGACAGAACAAAACTTGTAAATAGGGCAGTTGCCATGTTTGGCTGCGCATGGTTGAATGTAAAATGTATTTCACAATAGGTAACTGATCATGTTGCCTGAAACACTTTTAAAGAACCAGATCAGCATTGCAACTATGGTTAACAAACCTTGATTCGTGGCATAATGTTTTTTAGAATTTTTACTCTTTAAGACAACATTGTCAGTTCTTCCAGTCTTCACGTAGCGCCGCCTGTCCATCTTTTCGTTCCCGTTAACCCGTTGTGGAACGGCACCATTGTGGCCTCTCGAGCTGATTGTGCTCGCTTCAGCCATGGCAGCTGGCCTTCTTGTCATCCCTTTCGCCGTTGGACCTGTCTAAGATATTGTGGCTCCCTCCCTGTTGCTTTTCAGGGTTGATCCACATTCCACTCCCGACAACGGCAACCTTTTCGCCTGCTCAACCTGTCATTGCCGTCTGCCATTGTCATGTTCGACATGCTGTCCTTTTCGCCGGCTGATGGCGGTGCCCTTCGCCGACTCCTCGAACCTCGCCGCACTGGTGCTTTTGGTCATGCTATCTCTTTACGCTGTTGCTGACCGTCATCAACTGCATTGTCTCTCCAGTGTTTTCGCCATTGAAACGGATAAGACATCGTGGCTCCCTCACTGTCGTTTCCCAGGGTTGATTCACTTTTCGCTGTGAACGGCTGTCTTTTCGCCGGCTACATAACGATTGACACTGCCAACGAACCGTTCCTTTTCGTTTTCATGGATGGCTGCTCCGATTGCCGGCCTCCATCACAATAGACACCACCGACGTTCAGCCAAGCCTTCTTCCTTGAAAGCTAGCCTACAGTCTGCCGCCCGGGTCTGCACCACAGCTGTTCCTGTTGATAATTATCGTCTTTCATTGGCTTTTTGTCACCACGAAGGAGGCAACTCGCCCACTGTCGTGGAGACCACCCACATCCCCCATCTCCGTAGCAGGCTCATTCAACAGGCAACCCGCCCAAGTATGAAGCCAATATTGAACTCAATCTTTCATGGATTTGCCGTCTTCTAACCCATCACGACATCGTACCATGCTTTTCATGCTGCCAAGATACCGTGGCTCTCTCCCTGTTGTTTCCCAGGGTTGAACCAGATAATGAGACAAGGTCTACTCATTACGTCCATGACCTGCTCGCCAAGGGTTTTTGGAATGAAACAACCCTTGGCATTCTGGGGATCCTTCGGCACCATCCCACCCCTAACGGGATCGCGCCGCGGCCCCTACCCACCCCTTTTTTGGAGGTGAGTTCGGGACATTCGTCATCATAATTCCAACAAAAAAATCGAGAAACTTGGGACAGGGGAGCAACAGAGTTCGTGGCTTTGCCACCGCCTTTCTTCACCTTTCTGAACTCAAGCCATGTCATCCATTCCATTAACTTTCAGGCATGGCTAACCTACGTTTCAAATCCTTGCTGGCGCTGCGGCAGGCCACGCTTTGGTCGCCACTGACCCACAAAATTTTTCAAAAAAGGAAGATCATCAATTCGACTTTCCAGTATCACACTTGCATAGAACGTCGGCCGTCATGACTTAACCCCTTGGCTTTCTCTTTTCGCCCGTGGTTTTCATCCTGCACTCACATGTTCATGGTGCTGCTTTCATCTGCGATCTTGTTGACAACCCACAATGTCTCTAACCAGCGGTGCGGTCTTCACCACCACTCAAATACGCCATTCCTAACGTGGTGACATCTAGCGAGGGAATTAGGAACCAACCCCTTTCGCCCCATCCCAAGCCCAGCGACAACCTGTGACTGTCACGTTTCATCTCTTCGCACCAGGAAAGCCTTCCTTCCATCGAGAAAAACTAACTGCACAATAACGAAAACCCGCTCATCTTGAAAGTAGCAGTGCACTTAACCGGGACTTCGCCATCGAGCCACTGGGTTTCTCCCTGTCGTCTCCCAGGAAAAACCTACGGTGTACAAAGGAAAGTAACATCAACAAGAAGTCGAATCCTGCAACCACGTAAGGTTTAACGCAACTCCGCAAACCCCAACTGTGGCGACATCCTTCTCGCCTGTGGCGTTATCTCCGAAGCTGAGCTCTCTCCTCTCCAGCCACACCTGGGGAACGACATTCTCTTTGCTCCGTCCAAGTTTGTTTCTGGCATCCAGAAAGGCCAAGACTCACCATGGTTTCACCAAGATTAATCATCCAATGAACACCCAACAAAGTCAAGAACAGCTATGGAAGCCAGCCCTTTTCCAAACAACCATGTGTTCTGTTTCTTTCGTCTGGAACTTCCCGCCAACCGAAAACACAGGCAACATCAGAGCAAGCACTTGGCCACCCAAAGGATGTCTCCGTCCGGGCGACCAATTCTTCAACCGCCAGGCCCTCTGCCAGTCGTTCGATGTTGTCGTCATCCCTTCTCATTCCCCGGACCATGTGGGCCTTCGACCAAGCTAAGTCACATATTCTCCCAGCACCTGGATCGCCGCAAGGCTCTGCTACAAGCTCAGACAAGCCTCTTTTACGTCATTCAACACTTTCAACATTCATTCAACAGCCCAAGAACAGTCTTTGCACTGTGTAAGAAGCGGACGCCAAGCTCTAACGCAAACTAAAAGTGTTACTCCCAACCGGGAGCACTACCTTGCACGCATCTCACTCAACTCGCCGTTCGACCTTTTATCTCGCTCTGCGCAGCATACCTCGAAGCCAACCAACAACTCCAGCAAGCAGCAAACCCTGACCTTATCTACCCGCCTTTGACTCGGCAGTCCCACGCAAAACATGGGGTCACAGCCGTGTCAAGCATAGCAAACAATCTCATCCATTCCAGCTTCCCCAGCGGTATCTAACGCCCAGTGCTCTCTCTCGCCGTTTTTCACACCAATGCTCTCTCTTTGCCGGCCATCTACACAGCCTTCCCAGCCATTAATGCACCATCACTTCTCGCCAAGCTCAAGCAATGAAGACAATATTGTCTCCTCCCCAACCTCACATCGAAAGACGTGTCCCAACCCGTCCACTCATCACAACCTTCCATTGATCACCTCCAATGAATGACATAACGCTTGTCACGCTACTTTTTAACCTTATCAAGCACACTGCTCACGTATCCTTGGCGCTACAGCAGCTTTTTCCGTAGTAAAGGCGAACCGTTGGAACTTGACAAGAAAGGCCCCGACTCATCCTGGTTGCGACAACATGGGCTTTCTCAATCTCACGGTGACAGCTCCGCAAGCTCATGAAATTTCAACACCGTTCCACAATCCGAGGTTCTCACCGCAGTGTCGGAAATGGATTTGGATAAACCCTTCAGTAACTATGAATTCAGGCAAATTCTCAGCTGGAATCACCACCACATCAGCTCGTTCCCACCAATGAAACCGGTTTCCAAACACTGAACGTCTTCAAAGAAAAGAAGAAAAAACCTTTTCACTAAGACTCACCTTTCAACAACTTTTATCTGGAATCACCATCACATTGGCTCGATCCCAGCAACAAACCCCTTCCAAAACCATTCAAAATAGAAACACTGACTTCAATAAACGGCTGAGTTCACCTTGACAACTTCACCGACATCCTTGGCTTTTCACTCAAAAAGAAAAGAAGAATGCATCAAACCTGCTGTCATACTAACAACTAGAAAAGAGCAGGGTCTTTTCTCCTCGACACATCATAAGACACAACCTCCACAAAACTATCACTTGTCAAACAGCTGAAGGCTAATCAATCATCAACATGAAATCTGGATAGCCTAACGAGAAGCATCATCAATCAACTTGTCATCCATGTCAAATCAGCAATCATCAAACATCACGTCAAAGATGAACAATCAGCACTAACGTTCACCCCAGTCATCACGGAATCCTGTTAGTCGCCATGGCCGTTAATACCCAAGTCCTCAACAAGTTGGACAACACCAACAACGATGATATAAGAAGAAGACCAAACTTGCCTCAACTTGCAAAGACCATTCCGGGATCCACATCATAAAGTGAGGTTAACCTTGGTTTCGTCCTTCCCCTAACACTTGACGAACCCCTCTCTTCCCGTCTGAACTAAAGGTGTTTTTTCTTTCAAAAGTTAAAACCAAAATCCATTCTAAATTTATTCAAAACCGTTCCTAACAAATTTTATTAAAATCAATTCAATCTTCGAACCTTCCCATACAGTTCAGAGTGTCTGTGACTCCAGGGGGCGCCAGCATTGGAACCCTATGGAACCCACCAAGAAGGTGCTCGTCACCAATTTGACGAGGGCTAACAGTGAATGCAAAAATTCACAGGTAATTGAAATTTCCACCGGTAACAAGAGACATTAAAATACCAAGGTTACCCGATTGATTTTTGTTTCTATTGCCTTTATGAAATATGCACTACTTAACTTTTAGCATTCTCCTTGTGCTTATGATGTGTATGCTAGAGATTAGAATTCTTGAGCCTTGCCAACGCCGCCACCCACTGCACAGCGGATCTGCATAGCCTCCGTTTATATAAGCTCTGTCAACAGCCGATGCTTCATATTTTATTCCTCTTAGTGCCCAAGTGCTGACATAGAGGGGAGGAGGGTGAGAAGAAGGTAATGTTATTTCATAAAGACAATAGAAACAAAAATCAACCAGGTGCCCTGGTATTTTAATGTTTCTATATGCAATGAAAATATTATTACCTAACTTTTAGCATTCCATCCACAAACCTCGTCAAAGGCGGCGGGCGGTACTTGACTGGCCCCCTAGGGTGGCGAGCTAGCACACCAAAAAGTAACAACTTTGCAAACGGTGTTAGGAAAAGAGCCCGTGGAAAGATAAACCACATTGCTTACGGGGATCAAGAGTATCCGTCTGGCTGCAATGAAAGCACTGAGACGGTAGAGCCCATCTGCGTGAGCGGACATGTCGCGGAGATAGTGTGATGTGAATACAGTTGGGTTCCACAAAGAAACTGCTTCCATTATATCCATAATAAGAATGTTACTGTGGTAGGCCGAGGACGTTGAAATGGCACAAAGTTCATGAGTGGTAACGCGGATACCTTGGTCGACGCAATTGACATCCAGGGCGTTGTAGGCCTGAAGAATGACGTAATTGATCCATGTGGAGATCGTGCGGGCGGAGGTCTCGTCCGAGCTCGTAGTGAATGAAAGAAAAACTAGGAACGTCCACGCCGAATAGACTTGGACTCCTTTAAATAGAAACGAAGCGCCCGTACCGAGCAAAAGGCTTGTTCAGGTTCGTCACCGACAATTGTAGACAGAGACGGAATGGTAAACAGATGACATCGTTCGGTAGGTTTCTGAGTCTTAGCTCGGAAAGAGGAGCGTGGTGTTTACATCCCCCCGGAATAGTTATCCAAGAAGTTGCCCAATAATCTGTTGGGGTGGCCGACGGCCTGAAGTTCGCTGCAACGAAGATAAGCAGCCAGCGCTACGAGGAAACCGGTCTTGCGGGTGAAATGACTGAGGTAGCATGAAGAAAGTGGCTTATAAGGAGCTGAAGTCAAAGAGAACAAGACGATGGAAAGGTCCCAGTGTGGAAACAATCGTCAAACAACAGGGCGCTCGATCTCGAAGGACCGGATCAGGGCAGATATACGTAAGTCATCCAAAAGGTAGGAATTGCCAGCAGCTTTAAACACAGAATTTAGGGCCGACCGGTAGACCAGGATGCGGATCCGCGGAGTCTGTCCGTAAAGAGATCGTTGAGGAAAACTAAGAAGTCAGAAATAGAGGGATTGACTATCCTTTCGAGATACCAACGAGACCATCTGCGTCAGTGGCTGTCGTAAATCTTGTTGGTAGAGGCTCAAACAGCTTTGGAGGCGATGCGGGAGACCTGTTCTGAAGAAACTCCTGTAGTTTCGAGTAGTCGGGCGATAGTAGCCACCTGTGTAGTCGCAGGGACTGCGGTCGGTAATGCAGCATGGTCCCGTGTTGCTGGGAGAGTAGGTCCACGTCATTTGGAAGAAACCGTGGGGAATCGATACAACACACTAGAACACTTAGGAAGGTTAGTTTCCACTGTGGGTAAAAAAAAATTCTGGCTGACATTCCCCTGGTTCTCTACCTATTAAAAAGATGTGAAACTAATAGCCCAGTCATTTTAGGTTAGATTTAGCTAAAACAATGGAATTAATTCCAAGAAAGCTGAAAATTGGCACATAAGCAGCTACCAATGGGGTATGAAACATACTAAAAGTCCCCTGGGCTAAGACATTTGCTTCCTCCGGTAACATGTCATCCATAGTTGTAGTAGGGTGGCTAGAGAGTTGAATTGTTCACTTTTTGTGAAAAGCATGAAATTTGGTATGGATGCACATAAAGGGTAACTGGAAAAAAAATAGCTGTGATAGCAAGTTCAAACCCCTTGCTGGTGATAAACATCTTTTACGTAAAAGCAATTCTTGAAACCCAAAGTCTTATTCAAAGTATATCGCCCTTAATTTGTGCGAATGCTCCTTTTGTCACTTGGTTGTAATAGTGATTTTCATGTTCAAATTGCTCTTGCGAGCCCGCTAATACCCCGAAATAGAACTGCTTAGGATTTTATGAAAGGTGGGGATCTATTCTTACCATCAATCTTAACAGAAAATGTTTGGCTTAGGTAGGGACCAACCTACGCTCGTTTAAAGGTGTAGCTGTAATTTGTGTGGCGGCACGGTTAAATTTCAAAGTGCCATTGTATCTAAGCTAAACAATTTCGGTTAGGATTAATGGAAAGAATAGATCCCTATCTTTCTGAAAACCATAAGCATGTAAATTTCGGGCTATTATAAGGCTCGCAAGAACAATTCGATTTCCTAAATTAACATACGGTTTCACTGCTACACCGTTACCTCTTCAACTTTCCTATCTGCATTAAACAATTTCGGTTAGGGTTGATGGAAAAATTCAATCCCCACCTTTTAGAAAATCCTAAGCATGTCCATTTCGGGCTGGGGGAAATAACCTTTTTTGGCAGGGTTTAGAACTTGCTATCACAGCTATTTTTTTCTGGTTACCCTTAATCTGCATCCATACAAAATTCCATGCTTTTTCATAGTAAGTGAACAATTCAACCCTCTAGCCACCCTACTACGTGCATAGATGATGTTACTTGCGCCCTTTTTCCAATGTAGCGGAGGAAGCAAGCGTCTTAGCCCAGGGTACTTTTATTATGTTTCATACCCCACTGGTAGCTACTTATGTGCCAACTTTCAGCTTTCTTTGAATTAATCCCGTGTTTTCAACCTAAAGTTACTGGGCTATAAACAATTGTACACCATCATGGTGTACACATTGGATGGACACATTATTGGGCTCGGATCAGTAATAATAAAAAAAAGTTGAAATAATGACTTTTTACTTAGTCTTTATTGCTTTATTAGTAATTGGTAATAATTAATAAAACGTTTTTATTTAATTATTTTTGCATTGTTAAAATAAATTATTTGCAGCAGTGAATGCAATTATTTTTGGGATTGTCGCTGCTAACCTGAGGCGTAAGATGCATAGAATACATTAACAGTGAACAAGTCGTCTATAAGAACCTTTGGTGTGTAATTAATTAATTATAAAAAGTGAACATTTTGCCGGCCCCCAGCCAGGCCGGCTAAAAATGGTTTCTTTTTGCCTAAAACGTACTTAACCTGATAATTTCAGCATTACATTGTCCCCAATTGTTCCCCTGGAGGTTTTCTTCCGCTGTGCAGTCGCCTGCTTGCATGCCCCACTGCACCTGTGCGGCGCAGTCCTCCCTTATAAAAGCGAGAGCGTGGACGCTTTCGGCATTTATTTTCCTCTCAATGTGTCAGGCGGTGACTCGAGACGGGACGTAGGGCGGGCGTTTGGTTAAGTATGTTTTAGGCAAAAAGAAACCATTTTAGCCGGCCTGCCTGGGGGCCGGCAAAATTTTCTTTCTTTATTGCCAAAACATCTTAACCTGATAATTTTAGCATTATCAGTTGACCTCGTCAAAATTGGTGGAGGGCACCGCCTTGACGGGCGCCCCGGAATGCAAGTAGGCCGTCCCCCAAAAAGTTTGTTGAAAACTTCGCACTTTGTTCAGAACAGGTGATGAACCTCGAAGTTTGGTCTCTTCCCCTCTTCTCCGGTTGGTCGTTTCCATCATGAATGGCTGGCTTCCATCGTGGTTGGCTTGCTTCTGCTTTGTTCTGAGTGCTTAAGGGGGATTGACTACTGTACAGGCTGTGACGATGGGTCCCAGCCGGTGTAGTCCGTTTTCTTTCTTGACATTTCCCTCTGGTTTTGTGAGGTGGAGGTCAATGGATTCCCTCAAGATGCTGGTGTGCGGATCACTTTGGTCGGAAGGCTTTGTCATGGGTTGACGATGTGGAGATTGCCCTGATTGTTATAAGTTACTATGTTGCTCACTCGACTCCTGTGTGGTCCCATTGCTGCGGAGAATCCGTTCAGTTGTGAGTTAGTGAGGAGAAGAAGTTGGATCCTTTCTTCTCGTCAGTTTTTTTTTTTTTAACTGAGTTAGTGTTCTGTCTTTCTGGTTCATCTCTGAGAATATTTGATGAAGAAGGTTGGGGTTTTAGGTGGAGAGAGCTGTCTTGCGAAAGCTTGTGTGGTATTCCCATCAGAAAGAGTTGGGCAATGGAAGGACCCGGGTGGTTGTCATACAACTTGATGTTAGTCATTTGTTCTCAACCGAGCAGGGTTAGCAGAGTTGCGGTGGTCTTCGAGAAGTTCGAAGAAAACCTTGTGTTGGTTTTAAGTCGAAGCGTTGGGTTATCTTCGGAGCCAAATGGCCGAAGGAGTTGGATGAGTGAAGGGCACCGTCAGCCGAAGGGCTGGTCGCCGAAGGAGGCTAAATCCGTGGGGCGAAAAGGAGCCATGGTGTGTTAGCTACGAAGGGAAGGCATGAACGGACGAGCTCGGCCGGGAACTACCTGTGAGTTGATGGGCCTGGATAACAGGAGTTCCGGTGATGACAGACTTGACGGGCGGATTGCTGAGGGAGGCTAGTTATGTGTAGCGATCCCGGGAGGCATCTGGAATGGGGCCATGATGTTGGCTGTGAAGGAGTTCCGAGACTTCAAACGAAAGGGATTCTGTGATTGGTGGAGAGAACTTCCACGGAGGGGAGGTTTAAGCGGTGGTAGAGCTAGGAGTGTCGGCCGAAAGTCAAGTTTGATGGTCGAAAGAACGTCCGTGTTGTGGGTCAGTTCTTGCTAGGCAGTGAAGAACTGGCGGAGTCTTGCGCCGACCGGAAGGCAGAAAAAGCGGGAGGCGTCATTGTTGTCTTGCGAAAGGAGCTCCTGCCCCCTGGCGAGGAGTGACGGCTTCGGCGGTCGGGAGTTGCGGCTTGCTTCTGCTGGTTCCTTTGGCCGGAGCGGGAGCGAGATGGGTCGGACCTAAAGGGTTGTTGGTTTCTGTGCTGAAAGGACGCATTCTCATTCGTGCGGACAGAGGACGGTGTAGATGCAGCCTTGTTCCTGTCGACCGGTCAAGGGCGGGAATTGGATTGTGTGTTCTATTGAAAGGGGCGATTGGACGAAGGGTTTGTTTTGCGGTTTTGGTTTCCTTGAAATGTCCAAGTGTGGGGCAAGAGACGGGATGAGACCATGGAAAAGGTGTCAGACTCATGAATTGGTTGGTTGCAGAGACGGTGCAGAGTGGAGACGTTAAGGTTGTTGCCGGATGAAAGGGCTAACTCCCGAAGGAGGAGGGTGTTGTTAAGAAGGGCTCTGGTTGCCCAGTTTAAGGAATGGTAGGTTGCCAAGCTTGCTTTCTGGAAGAGCTGTGAGATTAGGGACGAAAGGTTGCATATCTCTTCTGGGCTTGCGTCCGCGGAGAGTTTCTCGAACAAGGCGTTGGCGATCCTCGATGAAGGGTGGGCCGAAGCAGATTTTTTGGGCCGGGGGGAGAGGGGGGGGGGCATCCCTCCTATGGAATTCACAGGCGTGAGAAGAGAAGGTCTGACACCGAAGGGAAGGCACCGGAGTCTGCGTTGAGCAGGGTGGAGATGCAGTTGAGGATGGGTTTTGCAGGGTCGGAACGTGACATGATGATGGACGCTGGCCTGGCGAAGTGATGGGCGTGAGTAGTTGAGCTTGGCCGGGATGGAGACTGCCGAAAGGCGTCGTGCGGGACGTGGATCATGACACGGTGGTAGCAAGACGGGTGAAGGTCACAGCCAGCTGAAGGGAGTTGAAGTCTGGAGCGAACCTGGGAGACAACGGGAAAGGAGCCACGTGTTTAATCTGGCGAAGGGATGGTGTGAACGGCTGAGCTTGACCGGAAAACGTTCAGTTGGTCGCGGGACCGTGAGACATCGGGAGTTCGTGTGGTGACGGACGTAGGCGGCCGAAGGGCGAAGGGAGCCACAGCATTTCCTGGGTGTCGTGCAGTGGTGGGGCAGGTTACTGAAGGCGTTGTCCGCCAAAGGATGGAGGACCCAAGGAGCCGAAAGTAGGTGGGGTCCGGCCGAAAGGCGGTGTGTTCGGTCCTGATGATGAACTTGATGGGAGGCCATTGTTCCAAGCAAAAGGCAAGTGTGAAACACCAGCCTAGACTAAAGGAAGGTGGAGCGGTCCCGGGATCAACGGGAAGGGGTCCACGATGTTTTCAGACGAAGGAGAAGCGGATGAGCGGCCGCCCGGACGGCAGCTTGAGACCAAGAGATGACAGGCTCACGTAGTCGTCATTCGTATAGGGAGTACCGTGCATGCGCATGTGCGGTTGGATCACTGAGGCGGCCATCCAGCAGCTTCTTTGAGGCTTATTATGTTAAGTTGACAGGTGTTGGATTTTTCGCAGTGAAAAATGACGATTTGTCTTGGATGTGACGAACAGCAGTGTCGACGGCCATTGTTATCTTGATTTACACGAGGCTTGAATCCAGTCACGGATGTTTCTGACTTGGTTTTTCCTTCAAAACGTGGGTTTTAGCCACGAGTGAGATAAGCACCAATATGAGCAGAAACTTTGTCTTGATTTCCACTAGAGACGTGGGATGGTCATGGGCGAGACAAGCAGCAAGCGATGTTGATGGTTTCTGGCGTGATACTTACCTCAAAATGCGAGTTTTAATCACGAATGAGGCGGGCAACAGTGTGGACAGCAACTGTAGACTTGATTTTCGTTCGAAACTTGGGGTCAGCCACGGTCGAACCAGCAGGAAGAGATGGAGACGTCTTCCGACCTGACTCTTCACTCAGAAAGTGGGGTTTTTTTTTTGGCCACGTTGAGACGAGCAGCAGTATGAACAGCAACGGGTGACTTGAATTTCATTTGAGACGTGGGATTAGCCATGGAAGAGACAAGTAGAAGGAAAAGCAGATGGCATCCGACTTGACTCTTCACTCAAAGCGTGGGTTTTAGCCACGAATGAGACAAGCAGGAATGTGGGCAGCAACTGATGTCTTGATTTTCGCTCGAGACGTGGGCGGTCGAGACAAGCAGTGAGGGGTGCAAACGGCTTCCGTCTTCGTTCCTCACTCAAAAAGTGGGATTTAGCCATGGGTAAGACGAGCAGCAGACGATAGGAACAGTTGACTTGATTTTTGCTCGAGACGGGGGGGGGGGGGGGCGTCAGCCATGGTCCAGATGAGCAGCAAGAGGTGAGAACGTCTTCCGTCTTGGTTCTTTACTCAAAATGTGGGATTTAGCCACGAATGAGACGAGCAGCAGTAGACAGCGACGGTTGACTTGATTTTCACTCGAGGCGTGGGGTGAGCCACGGTCGAGACAAGCAGCAGGAGTGTAGATGACTTCCGACTTGGTTCTTCACTCAAAACGTGGGATTTAGCCACGAGTGAGACGAGCAGCAGTGGACTTGATTTTCACTCGATACGTGGGGTGAGCCACGGTCGAGACAAGCAGCAGGAGGTGTATATGGCTTCCAACTTGATTCATCACTCAAAGCGTGGGGTTTAGCCACGAATGAGACGAGCGGCAGTGTGGACAGCAACAGATGACTTGATTTTCGCTCGAGACGTGAGGCGGCCACGAGAAAAGTAGCACAAAAAGCGGATGGCATCCAACTCGAATCTTCACTCAAAACGTGGGTATTAGTCACGAATGAGACAAGTAGCAGTATGGACAGAAAACTGTTGTCTGAATTTCACTCGAGACAAGGGGTAACCATGGTCGAGACACGCTGTGAAGAACAGGAACAGTTTTGGCTCTTCACTCGAACGAGGCCTTGAGTCTTGACCCAGTTGTTTGAAAACTTGAACGAGATGACATCGTGTAACCAAAGCTCGGTAGCAAATACAATCGTTGTCGGAAACAATCGAAACCGAAACGAAAGTAAGACGGGTTGCCTGGAACACGTTACATCCGGGAATCTGGTGCGGGAAGCGGCCAAAAGGGCTAGCGCTCCGTCGAGGCGTGTCAGCGGAGGCCGGTAGGGCGGGAGTGTTCTCGTCCGAAACCAAAAAGACGAAGGGATGCCGTAGGTGCGGGTGCAGCCAGCCGGAACGGCAATGAGCATCGGAGAAGGTTGACGTTGTCAGCTTGGGTACGGACTTGGCAGTTGCCGGTGAGGCAAGCCGTGAGGCAACTCGGGGCAAAGGGAGTCTCGAACCGGGCGAAAGGCGGGGAACAGCGCGATGTAGAGGCAGTAGACGACACGTGCGCTGGAGGAAAATGAATGCCGAAAGCGTCCACGCTCTCGCTTGTATAAGGGAGGACTGCGCCGCGCAGGCGCAGTGGGGCATGGAAGCAGGCGGCTGCACAGCGGAAGAAACCTCCAGGCGAACATCACATTAGGGACAATGTAATGCTAAAATTATCAGGTTAAGATGTTTTGGCAATAAAAAAACCTAAATTTTTCCGGGGTCAAAATTGATTTCTATCGTCTTACGAAAATTTGTACTACCTGTAAAGTAAATTGCACACTGTAAATTAAATTGCTCTTTAATGACTTGAGATTTTTCGCTCTCCTGATCCGACCAGTGCGCAACCCCACTGCGCATGCGTCACCATGCACAGCCCTCCTATAAAAGCAGACATCTCGCCCCTGGCGGCCATCTCTTTTCCTCTCGATATATCGACCATGATGGTGGCTCAAGAGGGGAGGTAGGTGTAATGTTGAATTAGCGTTATTTTTTTGAAATATATTCATGTATTAAATTTTCTTTAATGTTATTAGTTACGACGCTAGTTTCGGTGTGGTAACGGCGCTAGTTTCGTTTTGGCTGCGGCGCTCCTTGACTTCCGGTTTTGCCGTGTAGTGGCTCTGGTGTCGTCGCTGACGTTTTGGTGGTGGAAATTACGAACGTGTGCTTAAGATGAAGAACCACATCATTCTTCTGATGTACGGCAGGTTCGGCGGTTGTGCAGAATAACGGTTTTTTCTCCAACAATGTAAGTTAGGGAGGTGGCCACTCTTAACTTAATTACAACGCACTTGTCCTTCGTTAACCTAAAGTTACTGCCATGTGAACCAAACGAAGCAGAAGGATGCGATTATAACCGACGCCATGGTGGACGAACTTGCCTGTTTGCAACTTGACGTTTGTCTTGGGTCTCACTCGTCACTAGTCGAGAATTTCAGATGTCGTTGAAACGCCGAGAGTTAATTCCACGGTAGACGTATCGGACTATTTCTAATTGTCGT
>JAHWFP010003644.1:36836-78231 GCA_023313725.1 Lithobius niger
AACCATAGGTGAGATTAATTTAAGGTAGCCTATAGATAACGAATTGCTGAAAGTGATTTAATATTTAAATCCAATTTAAGCTTTTACAGAGCTAATGGTGTAGTCCATTAGGGACAACGTAACTTATTAACACATTAGGAATATTTTGAAATAAATGTTTATATTTTTGTTATCTTACGATTCATGTGTATGAATTCTTGGTCTCTGCAAAACATGATTGAACCCGGGAGAGATTTTTTTGCGATAACATTTGAATTAGTGAAATTTAGGTGTTACATAGGGTGGGTATTTACAGGTAGTATAGACGATAGAAACCAATTTTTACCGGAAAAATTTAGGTGTCTAGTCAGTTACAGTTTGGAACCTAATTGCATTTACAGTTTGACCTCGTCAATATAGGTGAAGGGCACCATCATGACGAGTTACCCCGGGTTGCGGACTGGCTCCCCCAAAAGTTTAACAAAAACTTCACACTTTATTGATAATAGCCGAAACAGGAATTTTTTTTCTCTTTCGTAGGATTTGGTGGCCCTGAAAAGGGCCGTTTTTTTTCTAGCGATGGGGTCTCGCCTCCGTCTTCTAGAGGTCTTGCTTCCGTGTTCTGGAGGTCTTCGTTTCTGTGTTGAGTGCTTAAGGGGGTTGTACTATACATCTGGCTGTTACAATTGATCCCAGACAGTATAGCCCATCTTCCTGTCTTGACATGTCCCTGAAGTAATGATTTGTGAAGATAGTTTGGCTTCTCCATGATGTGGCTTGAAGAATTTCAGCGATGGAGACTTGATTGTGAAAAGCCCATGATGTTGAAAGCGCCCCGAGTTCGTGTGCAGTTGCTTTGATGTTGTTATCAGTGCAGTCGATGTTCGCATCGTCTTAAGCCCTGTTGATTACGGTTTTGATCCAATTGGCGATAATTGCAGAAGAGTAGAGGTCGACCGAATTTCGGTTCGGTTTCGTCACCGAAACCGGCAAAATTTCGGTTCTGGTTTCGGCCATGAAGTTATAGGTCAGTTTCGGTTTCGGCCGAAACCGGTTTGACTTGTTTCGGTTATGGTTTCGGTTTCGGCAGAGTCCTCTGCTACAGTTTCGGTGAAGCCAAAACCAAGTTCCATCTCCCAGCAGTAGCCAGTTTCCATAGACTAACTAGGATGCAGACTAGGAACGCACAGGGGGCATCATCACAGATCCTACTTTCAGCTGCCATGTCCACGCTAATCAATAATAAAAACAATTTTTTTCAATCCAAATTCAATCAAATTATTGCTTCATTGCACTAGAGGGAATTTATGCTCTTCTCTTCACGTTCTCAAGCAAAGCTTATTCAATGAAGCCCTTTTCCGGTGCTCTGGACTTCCCAAGCTGACACGAATTAATGGTTATTTAATTGAAACAGTTTTGAAGTCATTCCTCATTGACAGTTATTTTTTAATTCTGAAATATTTTTTTCCGTCCGGCGGGGGGGGGGCTGGTGAGAGGGCGTACATGGATTTGCTCAGCATAGGGCAGGAAATGGGTAACCCGGGCTGTGTCTTCCAATCGAGACTTTGTCTACGAAAAATCACACAACTCATAGATTTTTAAAATTTTACCTTTGCTTTTGTTTAATTATTAAAACTGATATTATTCAGGTTGGGTTCTGGTTCCGGTTTCGGTAGTGGTTTTGGTTTCGGTTGAAACTGATTTACCGGTTTTGGTAATAAATTCGGTTTCGGCAGTAGTTTCGGTTTCGGCCGAAAGTAAAAAACTTGGTTTCGGTCGACCACTACAGAGGAGATTACATTCGTTCCTTTGGTGAAGGGAAGGAAAGAGTTGGATGGGCCCTTTATGGCATTCGGGATCATTTGTGCGTTTAATGTAGTATCGTAATGCACGTACGGGACAGAGAGTTCACTCAGGTTCTCCATCGTAGATGTTCGTGAGGGCCGGAATGATGATGGGTTTGGACGGTTCACTTGGTTTTTGTGTTTAGGCTCGAAAGTTTGGTCGGGGCCTCAGGTGGATGTATTTGCAGTTGTCGAAAAAGAAGCAGTTGGCAGGGTCGTTTGATAGTGCTTGCATTTCGCTGCTACGGAGGCTTGCTGCAAGTGAGATTAGAAAAACAGTCTTGTGAGGTGGTTGATGTGACAGGTTTGGATGGGTTCGTACGGTTCCTTGTTCAGAGTCCGAGACCAGAGGTAGGTCCCATTTCGGGAAGGTGTGATAGATTGATGGCCTTTCAATTTCGAAGGATTTCAGAAGGGAAGAAATACGGTAATCTCCGAAGAGGTGTTTGTTTCCAGCGGCCTTGAAGACAGTGTTTAAAGCAGAGCGGTAGACCAGAATGGTTGAGCCCTTTAGTTTGTCTTTGAAGAGATCAGTGAAGAAAACTAGAAGGTCTTGAATAGAGGGGTTGATTAGCTTAACCTTTTTGAAACACCAATAAACCATCGTTGCCAATGACTGTTGTACATTTTGTTGGTTGAGTCCCGTAGGGCTTTGCTGGTGATGTGAGTGGCTTGCTCTTCAAAAATTCCAGCCTCCTTGATGAGTTGGATGATAGTAGCCACCCGTGCAGATGTAAGATTTTGGAGTTCGGGTGGAACTTGGTTTCCCTCTGTTGGTACAAGAGGTCTGGAGGGTTTGGTAGGTCTCTTGGCATGTCCAAGAAGGCCAGTTCGGTGCGATTAGGAGAATAAGTCCCTGGGTTTGTTCGATGTTCGTTAGGATGGTTCGGAGAAGTTTGAATGGCGGGAAGAGGTAGGCATACAGGTTTTCCCATGGGAAGGTTATAACCGACTGCACAAGCCAGGTCGTCTGGAATTGGGCTCACGAATTGGAGAAGTTTGGCATTGTGCCTCGTGCCGAAGAGGTCGATCATGGGTTTCCCCCACATGATGAAGAGAGATTTGCAAATTGATGTTTTGAGGGACCATTCCCCTGATGGTGGTTTCTTCCAAGGCAGTGCATCTGCTATCACGTTGCGGTTGCCCGGGATGTGGAGCGGTTGGAGAGTTGTGTTGAGTTCCAAGCACAGGTTGAATATTTCCTGTGGTTCGAGAGCGAGTTCCCCCTTCTCTCCGAATGTAGGCGACTGCGGTGGTGTTGTCGGCCTGGACTTTCACGATCTTGCCCGCTACGAGGTGACGAAAGTGGAGAAGAGCATTGCAGACTGCCTTTAGTTCGTGGACATTGACGTGCTCGGTTGTGTCGAGAGGCCAGATTCCGTTTATCTCGTTGCCTATTTTGTGTGCCCCCCATCCTGTTAGGGATGCGGCGGTTAGAAGAAGATCGGGAGGAGGTTCGAATAGAGGCATTGTTTTGGACAGGGTTGTGGTGTCCATCCACCAGTGTAGACATTCCCTTCGAAAGTGGGGGTCAGATGGCATTGTCTTCTTGGATGACGGGAGATGGTTGCCCCAGTGGTCGATGCGGAAATGGTGGAACGGTCGCATCATCCATCGGCCGTAGGGTAGGAGGTCGGCCATAGAGTCCATTTTGCCTACGAGAGAGTTCAGGGACGTCAGGGAGTGGTTTGCTGACTGGGAAAAGGCGAGGCAGTGATTTAGGAGGTCGGTTTTCCTTTCCGTTGATGGCGTGACAGTCGCGTTTGTTAGGTTGAATTCTACGCCGAGGAAGATGAAGGTTTGTGCTGGTTGAAGTCGTGATTTCTTCCAATTGACTCCGAGACCTTAGCTGTATAGGAGACGAATGGTGAAGGAAGTGTTTTGTTGGAGCTGGTAGGGATTGATGTTGTTTAGGAGCCAATCGTCGAGGAAGGCGTATGGTCCTATTTGGTGACGGTGAAGGTGGCTCAGGATTGGTTTCATGACGAGACTGAAAATGCGAGGAGCAGCGTTGAGGCCAAACGGGAGGGTCTGAAATTCGTAAACTTTTTCCTGATAGATGAAACGGAAGTAGTGCAGGTATTTTCTGTGTAGCGGGATGTGGAGATATGCGTCTTCGAGGTCGATCAAAATTGTCCATTCCAGAAGTTTGAAGGAGAGCGAATGGATTGGAGGGTCTCCATTTTGAAGTGGTCGTTTGTTCATGTGGCGATTTAATGGTTTGAGGTTGAATATCATTATCTGCCCTCCGGACTTCTTCGGTCTCAGGAAGATGGAGCTGTAGAAGCCAGGTTTTGAATGATCGGGGCAGAGGCGGATTGCGTTTTTGGCCAAAAGATCGGTTATTTCTTTGGTAAGAGCTGGTGAGGTTTTGGTTGAGATCCCAAGGGGGGTAGTTGCAAGGTGAGGTTTTAAGTTGAAGGATGGTAGAAAGCCATGGGATACGATTGAGAGGATGGTTTTGTCCCTTGTTATTTGGTGCCATGCAGGTTGGAAGTGACTGACACTGCCGCCTACAGGGAGAGCATAGGCATAGTCACCGCCAGTGATAGGACTTTCTGCTGGAGGTGGAGGAGTACTTGCTGCGGTTGTCGGGAGTAGCGCTCCTTCTGTTCCTGTTGTAGCTGCGGGAGTTGGTTTGGCTGTTCCCTCGAAAGGACTGGTTTTGACGGGAAGAGGGTTTTGCCTTGTCGTGGGACGATTGGTTGTTGGCCGTTGGAGTCTGAGATGATGGTTTTGGGTCGGAAGTGTTCCCTTGGTATGGGTTCTGAAAGCGTTGGCTGTTTGACGGCTTGATCACTTTCTTTGGTTTGCAGGAGATGTCCAAGTGAGGAGCGAGGGTTTCGTTTCGTGAAGAGGTTGGTTTCGGAGGATGTGTTTGGTGGACGTGTTCAGATTGGACGTGGTGCCTAAAGCAATGTCCTTTAGCAGGAGGCAGAGTTGAACAGCGCCTTGGTGAACCAATTAAAGGAATGATATGAGGCGATGGACATTTTCTTGAAAAGTTCGGAGATGAGGAAGTGTAGGTGCTTGATGTTCTTCTGACTGGTTTCATTAGGGAGTCTCTCACAAAGTACGTTGATAGCTGAGGCGAGGACGTCTGCTTGAGAGTTGGCGCGGAGGCCCAGACGGAGTATTTTTTCGTTTTCGCGGAGGACAGCCGTAGGGACCTCAGTGCGGCGGGGAATGAAAAGTGCAGTGGCAAATCCATCTTCGCTTCAGTTGACAGCAATTTTGATTGTTGGTATGGTTCAAATTGGCGGGGGTTGGCGGCGCCGTCACCGGTTGCTCTGAAGAACCAGGATTCACGTCCTGGACGAGGAGGTGGTGAATCTTGGTCAAGTTCAAGAGGTTCGCCTTTTCCAAGGAGGGAGCCTCCAGTTCTGAGAAGAGTTGTGAGTAGGGTGGTTGATTGTCCAACCTTTGCTCTTGCACGCTTGTTCTTGTCACTGAGGCTATAACCAAACCCAGTGGAAAGACCCCTATTCTTAGGCTTGGGGGTGGAAGTGTCCGGTTTGTAAAGGTAGTAGTCGGGAACGATGGCCTCAACTGCTTTGAGAAGATCAAAAAGGGGGATGGCCCAGGGTCATCGTCGGCTTGAAGTGAATCTTCGTACGGCTGAGCGAAATTCACTCAATGCGGAGGTTGACGTCCTAATGTAGAAGCAGAGTCAAGGTCATCTTCGGTGTTGAAAATGTTTGAGAGGAGTTGTTGAAGGTAAGCTGAGGCGTTTCTTTGCTGTTGTTTGAGAGTTGTTTTTTCATACGGGCTTCGTTGTCTGAGGATGCGATCCATTCATGGACGTTCTTTGAAGAGGGTTTTCTGTTGATGCAGAAGGGCGGTCCTTGTAAGAGAAATCCCAGATGCAGCGGTTCATGAGACGGTGGATTTCCTACGAAGTTAAGGGTTCCGAGTCGAGGCAGGATGAGATGTCGATGATAAGTTGAGGGGTTGGACATCTTGTTGTGGAGGGACAAGAGATATTGAGGTGATGGTCGAGGGAGGTTGCTGAGCACAAGCCAATGGAGAGGCCGACTGATCCTGGGTGTTTGAAGTTGTGGGGCGACGTGGAGATGCCAATACCACGATGTTGGGATCTGGTGGCGGTGGGCTTGATGAGGAAGAATCCATTGTGAACGACGAATAGGTTTGCGAACGACGAACGGTAATGAGGGGTGTGAAAACTTGCAAACGACGAACGGGTGGCGAGCAACGAACGGTAGCAAACGACGAACGGGAAGTGGACGACGAACGGGCGAGCGAACGACGAATGGGCTGGCGAACGGTGAATGATGAACGGCGAATGGAGAGGAGAGCTTCTTCAGGCGACGTCTGCGACGAGAGCTTGAGGAAAATAGATGGCCGCCAGGGGCGAGCTGTCTGCTTTTATAGGAGGGCTGCGCATGTGGTACATGCGCAGTGGGGTTGCGCACTGGCCGGATCAGGAGAGCGAAAAACCTTAAGTCATTAAAGAGCACTCAGGGACTGAATGCAATTTAATTTACGGTAGTAGAAATTTTCTGCCAACGACTAGAAAACTAATTTCAGAACTGTCTTTAAAACTAGAACACAATGACTTCAAATGCAACAAATACTCATTCAGCTGCACAGAAAAAAATCAAGATTAATGGCTTTAGTACTTTCGAAGAATCATTTGTTCTGATTGTACTAAATCGAAAACCGCCGTTGTGATTGGTTAGTTAAAAATAAAGTGACCAAATGTGGCCAGTTCAGAAAAAAATGATTTTTATTGACCTCTTCTTAAAATGCAATCCTAGCCCTGACAAGCCAATGAGATTTAACCTCATTTGATCACCAAGGCTATAAATTTGTTACACATTAATAAACAAATCTAAATCTTTACTGTTAATAGGAACACACATAAAATTCTTTTCTTTTTCAATAACAGGAAGGAGCTCCAAGTTTCATCATACCGAAGCAGTTTGCTACTCAAGTGATATGTTGAAATTGTCACTACAAGATACATTTACATAGCAATAAGCAAAAGCTCTAATAACAATAGCTAAAAAAATAAATACACTTTTTCACAAAAAAATAAACTTCATAGATCACTTACATGCTTCTTTCAATAGATATACAAAATATCAGAGCAACAAAGTACCAGCTTATTTGCAAAATTATATCGATACTTTTCCATTATTAGAGTATTGTGCCTCACACAACCAGTTTGCGAGTTTAACTTTAATGACTACTTAACTTACAAATTTTAGATAGTAGCATATCATATGGAAAAGCAAAAACTAACAACCTTCTTTTCCACGTTCTATCTACATGGTATCTGGTACCATTACAAAAGTTTAAAACTCTTCTGACATAGCCACAGTTTCTGAAAATTACAATCGGCAGATAAATCATATTCCTCTATTAGGTGTCAAAGCTAATTTAAGTAATGGTAGATCACAGAACATTTAGCTTACTCAACAAACCTGAAACTCTTAAGCCTAGGTCCAATTAGTCAGGACGGAAACTGGGGATAAAAATATAGATAAAAAAATAATAATTAAATTCAATACAACCCGAACAAAATTAACTACACTATGTGGTTTGACCAGGTATTTACACACAAAGCTTATTCCTTTGTAAGTTAAGCCTATCGCTTGTCTTCTTTACACGTAAGTGATGAAGAAGTAAGGAAATAGACAGAGTGGGAACGTGTATTTGATAAATATAATTAAATGGACTAATACAAAGTGCTGCTAGGCAAAGTTTAAACCTAACTTAATAACTACTACACACAAATTTGGAAAAGCCTATTTTTAAAAGCACTTATGATTGTTGGCTAATAATTGGAGTGACGCGAGGCCTTAGGCTGAGTGGAGATCCGTTTATGAATACATTCAAATGCGATCCAAGCAATCGCATCATAAAATAACCACTGCATCAGTTAACACAAGATTTTGCACATTGATAGCGGTACACCTAGACATGGTTTGTGGGAAAAAATTTAAAATGGGACATGTAGTTGAGGAATGGTGAAAGTGGCTCCGACAGCCAATGAAAAGAGCTGAAATTAGATGTACCGCAGGCAATCCATGCTACAAGGGGCAGTTTGTTAGGTAGCAGACGGAGCTGCAAGGGGCTGCTCACCTCCGACACCATTGAGGCCGCGTCATAAAGCATGCAGACCACACAATGGGGTTCGGGGAGGGGGAACAAGTGGTGGGAGGTCAGCGACCAGAATGCAGTATAAAATAACCACTGCATCAATTTGTAATGCAGAACAAAATAACCGCTGTGGTATGAAATAACATTGCAGTACGAAATAGTGAAATCACTACCAAATGCAGTACGCTTCCCACCAATAATTTCCAAAGTGTGAAAATCTGCCGCATCATTAGTAAATATCAAGATGGCTGTCATGCACGCTCAAATTTCTGCCAGCATTAATTCTCCACTGGGCTCCAAATTTGATGCTTTCCAAAAAAAAATTCTAATTCGCAAGTGCTTTGTCTGCTCAAAAATGAAAGTCGGAAAACTGCTCGCCGGAACCGCCGTCAAAGCCATCAAGCAACGCGGTACGAAAGTAAATGGACAAAGAAACAAGAAGCCATGACGTAACGGAAAAGGTGAGCCACAATGCTGTCACCGACGCAACATGGTTTGTTTGCACCTGCAAACAACTTAACCCGTAGCCACCTAGATACGAACGTACGCCTTCAATGAATAACAGCGAAAAACTCCCAGCGCGAGCTTTGTGAAGGGGCCCCGGGGACCCCGAGCAAAGCGGGCAATCACAGCCCAGTGGTCAGCGTCGTCGGCTCCAAACCAAGAGAATGCCGGTTCAAATCCGAGAACCGACCCAAGTACCATATGGACTCTAAAAAAAGGGTCTGAAAGTTTTTTTCAGGCGATTATGGGTTAACTGTCTATGCTCGATGTATTGTTTCAGTATTAAATTTTTTTAAATAAAAGTTTATTGGAACTTTGATTTGCGTGGTTAATAATCGCTTCGCTCCATTTTGTTGACAGTGTAACTGATGATGGCCTAGTTTCATCTTTCATTGGATTGGGATATGAGGAAAGCAAAGCTGCAACAATTGTTGCGAATGTATGGTAAAACCCTTTTTAACTTCAACTGGCAGTGTTCCAAGCCATGTTTAGACCTTGGGGGAACCCGGGGCACTTGAGGTTACTTCGGCTCTTCTAAAAGGACAATTCACCAAATTTACACAATGTACCGGTAAAGTTATTTATGGGACCGACTTTTACGCCTAGCAAGTAGCAACATGATCGGATCATCGGCTGCCGTATTAGGTAAGCCACTAGCAAGCATATTATACGGGTGTAGAAAACATAAAAAAAATACGCGGATGTACTTTGTGAATCTCCACCAACATCTATCTTACATGTAAGGAGGCTTCTGATTGGTCCAAACACAGTACGAAGGCTCCACTAAAGGAATGAAATATAGGTGGTAGGACCTACTAAAAGACTCCTCGGGATCAAAAAATTCTGGAAACTATTACGATTTTAGGTGAGTGTCATTACGTATTTTCAGATGTTTGTAGCGCAATGAGTTGTTCTATTTTATGATTAAGCAGACTGAAGTAGCGTAACTTTCGATTAGGCTGATGTAAAGCAGCCTCACTGCGGCTAGGCCTTACCTGCAATATGCGAGCAGCATATAAGAGCATATCTGTCAAACTCCATACGTTCTAAGCATTATATGCATTTAGCTGTAAAGTTTATCACATTTCCTAAAAAAAAAGGTTCTTTTAATTATTAAATTTTTTTGTAAAAGTGGCGGGGGTCCCTTTGGTTAGGGAGCCCGGGGCAATTGCCCCTTTCGCCCCATGATAAAGCCAGCCCTGGCAACATTTCAATTAAAATTTCATCACTTACTTTGTCGCTTAGGCCTAACAAGCTTGTTCCTAATGTTTTGACCAATATACTATTGTGCATGCTATACACGATGTGCACAAGCATTTCTGCTTCCTACTTCTCGTTTTACGATTTGCTGGTGAACGGCAGCACACCTTACAGAACAAACACCTCATTCCATGCAGCAAATTTAATGATTCGAAAGTGGCTAAAATAGTTAAAACAAGGTATATGTATGCAGTATTATGAAGGCAAAAGGGTTTGTGAAAGCATTCGCTACAGAGGTCAGAATTGTAGCGTCTTTGACCTTACTTGTTCTTTGAATCCATAAAAAGTGGCTAGGGAGAGCAACTGTTTTTACCTGGCCAGTCGAGCTACACTATATTAGCTAACATTGCAAAGCTCGGTTAGGAGGCCAATTTTCAACATCCAGCTTGCCCTAACCACCCATCTCATGGAGCAATCCTTTATATATATATATACATATATATACATATATATAAAAAAAATCCAGATATTAATTATTATACTAAAAATAAATATGTATTCATGTTGCAAACACATAATAGAAGACATCGATCACAATGCACCACATATGTTTACGCTTCAGTCAGATGAGGTATCAATGTGGTTGAGGAGCAACAGTTCATGCATTTTACATTTAGTCATAACTAGTCTATACTTTGTGTAGTTTGTTTCACAACAATGTTTTATTTTTGATTAGGAAATGCAACAATCAAACGAACATTAACCACGTGGTCAAGATGGCAGCACAATTCGCGGAATTATTATTTGGCAGGAAAACAAAATCAAAATTATAATTTTTGAAATTAAAATAAATAAATAAAAATATTTTACAAAACTAGTCTTTAATGCAGACAGTATGTTTTGTGTAGTTGAGAAATTATTACCATATTTTTTTTTTAAGGTTTCCAACCAAATTACAATATTTATTTTCATGACAATTCCTTAAGAATTTCCACAACATTTTGTCTTGACAGCAAATTCGACCAGTACAGGTTATGTGGTGGTGATGGTGGTGGTGGTAGGAGGGAGGTGTTGCTAGTTGCAGATAAAGCTAATGAAACCATGTTTATCACCACATTTATAGCAACAATAAATGTGAGCAATCTGTTAAATTCCAATTGCTGCATCTGCTGCACTTGTGTTAGTTGCAAAAGCTAATTACCTAAACACAACAATATTTGTACAACTATAATAATCACTAACTGTTAAAATTGACAGGTTTATAATACACTTTCATTCATAATGTCTTTTGAGCTAAGCCTTACATTACCCATATAGCAATTACTATCAATTAACTTTATGACCTTACAGGTAAAATTGCTCACATTTGTTTGTCCTGCTAATCATTTGAGTTTCATCGTGGTATTTATGATAAAGTAAAGCAGTATATTTTATTATTATTATCAACAAAATAATAACATATGGACACTAGTTATTACATAGAATAGTATATTTGATGGCAGCAATTTTTCACATTTTATGCACAGTATAATTTAACAAATTTATTCATAACCGGAAAATCCGGCAAGTGGCAATAACAGTGGTATCTCACAGACATATTAACATATTTCTGTTCATGGAGAGCAAGGGGAGATGAACTCGTGCTAAATTGTTCATGCTCTAAATTTTAGCTCGAGTCTACTAGAAAACATGAAAATCACTCCATCTTCACACTTCGGAAAACCACTTTCTGAAACGCGCAAAGTTGTAGACCACTGATCAACATCAGCTACACTAGCACCCGTGCCCCTTCTACTGCTCATTCCCCGCCCCACTTTGCTCTCCTCGAACAGAAAGGAGTAGTTTACAAGGTCCCCTACAGAACCTGCGACGCGGTGTGGGAGACCCCCTACAGCTGTTCAAGTGTCTTAAGGAGCATCCAAAACGGTGACAGAATAGATGGGATTGCGGATCATCACAAAAAAATGCACCATCAAATCTCGTGGGAAAATTCTTCTGTTCTGTTGAGTTGCAATGAGCTCCATGATGTGCAAGAGCCATTTACAATTAAAGATACTTCAAGTTAATGAAATCCTCTTGAAGAACATTGCTAGTGCTACCTACGACAATGTTAACTAATTGGTGAGGCAGGAGCTTGGCTTCCTTCTGCAGAGACAAAGGAATATCCAGACAAAACACACAATATAGCTGATCAGTGGTCTACAACAGTGTATACGTTTCAAAAAATGATTTTCCAACATTGAAGATCTGAAATTGTGCGATTTTTTCCTGATATTTGTCATCAAAACAACACAAAAACTACTAAAAAATTCACATCAAAGACATACTCAACGTTCAACAAATTTCCGACACCTCCCAGATGTCTTCATCAAGCTTCTTATACGTCTTTACTGCAAACTACAATACCGACAACTTCGTCGGCTTTGGAATTTGAATTTTGCCGCTTTCGTAGCCTCCAGTATTGTTTATTCATCACCGAGAACAGACCACAAAATGGTGGAAATAGCTGACTGATGCAAGGAACAAGATTACGAGCTTCTACTTCAATCGGCTGTAATTGAATTGCGTTATCTTGGGCATATACTCTTTCAATCAATGTGATTCAAATGCTGGCGTGACTGGCAGGGCGTTAAGAGTAGATAACGGATTTGAACAGAACTTCTTTCACCCATGACAATGTAGAGCGATCATTACTCAGGATAGGAAATATGGCAACGTTGTTGGTTACTTTGTAAGTAGTGCAAATAAGCTGTGCCTGCATTTTTACAGAATATATGTTATATTCAATGCAAACATTACAGTCTATGAATGGTGGACAGTGAATGCAGACATCACTGAAATAGTTCAGTGCCAGAAAACAAACCATTGGTTTGGCTTATAAATCATAATTCCTGTGTGTAGGTCTGACTGTTGAATGGTAGAGAGGAATTACGTCACGAGACATAAGTTCAGACCTGCAAACAGCTGTTGCAAGTTATTCACATTAATACTACAACATTATATGACAAATAAATTTGATGGCCTGAAACATTTAATTTACAATGTAAGTAGATTACACATTGGTCATGCAAAAATGTGGCGAACAGCAAAATCAAAATTATTACAAGTTAATTAAAATGATCAAGGCATAAACATTTGTTTTTCCAGTCCTTCAGAACTAATTCTATGAAAACTGTTCCTCCTCTTTTAACATTTCTTATTTACTTAAATGGAAGAATGTATTTTATAAAGAGAACACCATTTTAAAGTTTTAATGTCTACATATTCTACATTCTTGTAGGCTTCAGCGTATGCAAGTTAACAAATCTATGGAGGAATTAACGTTGGTAATTAGAGGTCTCTAACCCCTTACCTGCCATTTAATTTTTACATCTACAGTCTATCTCCACAAAAGTAAGGCTAACCTGGACGGGACTCGAACTAGCAACTTGAAGGAGCTCTTTAACTTCAGGCACACGCCTCTACCAACAATATTTGTCAGTGGCAGCTGTCTGTAAAGCTGGCTTATTAAGGGAACCTAGTATTGTTGTCGTTTCTCCATTGTTGGCCATCCTGTGCATACTTTGGACTCTGTTTTTAATACTTAAACTTTGGTCTTGTCTTTGGTCGAGTTGGGCTCGTCTGTGGCAGGTAAGGGGTAACTTTGTTTGAAAGATTTGTTCCTAACCCCTTACCTGCCATTGAATTTTTATATCTGAAGTATATCTCTACAAAAGTAAGGCTAACCTGGACAGGACTCGAACTAGCAACTTGAAGGAGCGCTTTAACTTCAGGCACACGCCTCTACCATCTCAGCCACGGTGGTCTCAAGAGTAGGCTTGTTAAGGGAACCTAGTATTGTTGTCGTTTCTCCATTGTTGGCCATCTCGTGCATACTTTGGACTCTGTTTTTAATACTTAAACTTTGGTCTTGTCTTTGTACGAGTTGGGCTCGTCTGTGGCAGGTAAGGGGTTAAAGATACTGAATAAGGGCAAAAAAAAAAATACCTTGTTTTTACAGGCGCTTATCACTCAAAAGCAACATGTGGGTGGGCGGATTTTATTTTTATTTTTTATAACAAATTTAACTTGTACAAGTGAGAAAATTTGTTTGGGGGGTAGGTCATATTTTAACGAGGTCACAGTTATTTTTAACCTTTGGTAAAGTCCACTATCGACTCAGGTAGGGGAACAGAGAGAGTAGAACTGTCATCTGCCAGTCTGCATGTTGCATATTACGCATATTACGCGATCTCGTGAGCCCTTTCTTTCAAAGGCGAAGTGAAGTCATTTTTGGAAACGCGGGCGCTCCTGTAAAACAAAGTATTTTTTTTTTTATTTGCCCTAACCAACCATAAACTGAAAAAAATATGCAAAATTATATTTAAAAAAAAAATTATGTATTCCATTTCATTTATTAGCAGAATAAAACTAAATGAATATCGTGGGAAAATATAGGCCTATTGCATTGGCTATGCAGTAAGAAAACTAAACAATATGTATGCGCGCATGTTAAGAAAATCAGCACATCAAGGTTTTGTGGCAATAATGCACTTCTTTCAGCGGTCACTATTTGACCAGCACACGAAAACGTTCTTTCCGTCTGAACCAATGTAGCAGGCACGCAAAAATATTTCCAACTAACTTCGCTACCTTCACAAATTTGTAGTATTTTCTTCCCACCAATACAACGCATTTCTATCAATATTAAGCTTTGGCAATTTTAAAAAATAGCTTGTATTCTGTTTCAGTAGAGTTAGTTTCGTTACTACGGGTTGGTTTGTGTTGGCCTAATCGCAGTACATAGGAAGTCGCGTCACCAGACAGCAAACGTTACCAAGGGTTAGGCAGCTTGGCCGGGTGAGTCCATTCCAGGGACGATGCTAAGAGGCCCCCCCCCCCCAAGGCGTCCCCCCCGGCACGTGCTCCCCCGGCGCCCCCAACCTCAGATCAAAATCAGATGTATAAACGATGAAAATTCTGGTAACATGTTAAGAAAACTACGTTAGTTTCTTTCACAGCGACAGGAAGGACTTTAGGTCACGTCAATAGAGCCCAGGTTTTACTGTGAGTAGTAAAATCATCTTTTTTTCAGCTGGTTTTATAAATATAAACAAAATGGTGTAGAAAACAGTTAAGAACGTTTGGCGTGAGAAAGAATTGCAAGAGTGTTTTTTTTTTTTACTTTTATTCTTTTTTTTTTGGAGGGGGGACCATAAAAGTAGCATTTTTCGGTTCGCCCCCGTGGCTAAAATTGCTGCCCCACTGCCGCCTCCCCACTGAAGTGATTCTAACGTCGTCCCTGGTCCATTCTTTAGCGGCATGTAGTGGGGGGGATATGGCAGCAACTGATTCGGTTTTGCAACGTATTCGGATAAGTTAGTGATGAATCTGCACTCACTGAGTGGGGTACTTTTTTAGGTTTGATTAACCTAGTCTAAAAATTAAATCAGATTCCACCACTAGGAGAAATATTTTTCATATTTTCACAACAAAGGATGAAATAGATGAAAGAATAAATAAATAAATATTAATGCCAGCTGACTATGGAAAATAAAAACAATGACAATTCAATTATTCAAATGAGCTGACATCAAAATAATTATGCAATTCAGATTAGAACATTCAGCAGTAAAGAATGAACAACAAATAACTAACTATTTGCAGTCAAATTAGTTTTCCACTTTAAAACTGAACATACAATGAATGTGACATGTCCAACTGTCTCAAATACTGGTCACTATTCACCATTTGCCGAATGAAACCAATAGTTTGTGGCGACTTACTATCAGCCCTACTAAGGGCCATACCCAGCATTTAACCTTACCAACAGCCCAGCCAAGACACCCGGGATCCCAGAAAATATGGATCTCTTACTTGAAAAAAAAAAAAAAAGGGGGGGGGGGGAGGGGGAAGATTCTAGAACAACAACAACAAAAAAAAAACACTTTATTTTCTGGTAGAAAAGAATTTTAAGAAATCGACTAGAATTCACCAGTTATACACTAACCATTCTTACTTTACTGGTCAGTTCCCAGAAAAAATTGTCGATATCCTGCTTTTAAATGGATATTTTAAATGTTGTAATCAGGTAAGGGATGTTGCTAACACCGCAGACACCATTGTTAAGGTGGAATGCCTATTTCATCTCTGCCACCGATGGAAAGGGGTTGCTGACTTTAACTGGGCCAGCACCATAATATTGTAAGGAGCCGCTAACTAGACCTTACTTCCCGAAAAAAACTGCCACCACTACGTCTACTAAGAAAAGAATATACTTCTCTTACGTGTTGAGTAATTTAATGGCAGAACCAAAGACGATCGTAAAGTAGATACTAGATAGGTTACAGATTAGATTAGACTAGTTTGGACCCACACGGATTTCTGCCTGTCTTAACGTAGGAAATACGTACTTTGAACAATAAAGTTCGCAAGTTCGTAAGGCCTTCAACGTTACAACAATGTCCATCACGTTTGAATTTTACCCACCGCACATGCTATGTGTGGCGGTGGTCCAGCTAAGGCCCTGCTCCAACTTGCTAAAAAAGCAACTAGCAATAGAGGCTGACACTCAAATAATGATATCTCTGGAACTGTACAAGCTTGATAATAACCGTTTGAGGTGTTAAGCTCATTTACAAGGGCTACACAATAGCTTTTTTAAACAATTCTATCGTGCAAGCTGTATTGGCTATGTGGCGAAGAGAAATTAAGAAATGGCAAGTGCCTTCTAAGGTCTACTCGCCAAGTGGCAACTGCTGTTGGATGACATTCGAGAGGGTTGGGCACGTTTTTTTTCTCTATCATGTTCAGCTCATCTTGCGTTTTTTACCTGGTGCTACAATCGACACTACATGTGGCAGGGATGAGCATAGCATGTGCATTTGCCCGATTAAGCAGTGATCAACAACAGAATGGGAAATGTTGAAAGCTGGAAAACAGGCAACTGGCGATAACAGTGGCGATTTATCGACATACTTGACAACACAAATCACACTTGCCCCACCAGTACGATAATTTATTAGCCTACTAAAACAGTGAAAGTTCACTGAAATTTTTGGAGAATTGTCCGTTCTTCTTCAGAAGTCAGCTTAAAAATGAAGATGGCTTAACGTACATGATGTCTGAAATTGGATTAATCGACTCCAACATCATGTAGGTTACGCTATCTTCGTTTTTGAGCCAACTTCCAAAGAAGGAGAATGGATAATTCTTCGAAAATTTAAGTGAACTGTCGATGTTTTAGTGGGCTACTAAATTGTCGCACAGGTGGTGCAAATGTGATTTGTGTTGTCAAGAATGTTGAAAGCACCTTGAAGAAGGAAATAATATGTTTTTATTATACTCTGATTGTATGAGGATAACTCAGTGCAAATATTAAGCATGTGCTTGATGATGAGAACGTTCCCAAATCATGAGGGATTACTTTTCATCTTTTTTGTGCCACTAAATATGGTGCATTTTGCTGCATGATTCTAGAGCTCCATTGATGTTTCCTTGGTTATGCAATCCATAGTGTAATGGCTTCTCAGGCGTATCAACAGATGAGTTTACCAGTACACAAACAATAAAAAAATTATACTCCTTTGTTGTCAATTTCACATTCGTTTGTAGATCTCCACACATTTTAATATATTTATATTATACTACACAAGTGCACTAAGAATCTGCTGGACAGACATAATTTGTACAATCCAGTGATCCAATTTACAGCTTATGGGCAAATCTAAAACTGATCTGGCCTATCTCACAACATCAAAAATAGCTCATGATATGAAGTTGCTTGCTTGTTTGCTAAATGATTAAAAAGTAGACATCATGGATGTTTTGGCTAGATTAGCCCAGTTTTGCAAACCAGCTGGAGCTAATAACCAACCAAACTTAAGCGAATAGCTCCTGCTAATAACCATACAAGCATCATCAAACAAAACAGTCAAATACACTTTCACTTGATAGATGTTAACCAAATTAAGAAAGTAATGTTTCATGCTAATGATGTTCCCAGGTTACAAATGTTAGTTTAAGATGGTAGAGTATTTCGTATACGTTTATTTGCTAATGAAGGCAAATTAATTATGTTAAGTAACTACCTGCTGCTTTGCTGACTAGGCTACAACAGTGATTTACAACCAAACTGTAGCTAAACTGTCAAAGATGTTACATATAGTCAAATTTTGTCAAAGGGGGAGACTGGGCCATCCTGCTGTCATTCAAAGGCGAAGTTGTTCTTGCAAGATGGCGCTCCAATGATGAGGATGTAAAGTGACTTTCACTCAGCGGTGATGACGTTCTTGTGAAGTGACGCTCCAGGGACGATTGTGACAAGTGACTTTCACTAAGTGGCGATGGCGTTCTTGTGAAATGGCGATCAAGTGACGACTGGGACAAGTGACTGTCACTTCCTGGTGATGCTGTTCTTGCAAAATGCCGTTCCAGTACAGACTGAGACAGATGGCTTTCACTTAGTGGTGGAGACGTTCTTGTGAAGTGGCGGTCGAGGGATTCCAACCCTTGTTGAACACAGCGACGCACCTCCTCCTCTTTACCAAGCTTCTGGCTGAGCTCGGTAATTGTTCGATTGAGACGCTCAACTTCATCTTTATGTAAAGCTTTCCAGTTTTCCTCCAACAACAAAATGTCCTTTTGTTTCTCTTGAAGAACTTGGTGAAGACTTGTCTCCAGTTTTGATCGAGCCTCTCTTTCTAAGTT
This sequence comes from Lithobius niger, assembly GCA_023313725.1. Taxonomy (NCBI): domain Eukaryota; kingdom Metazoa; phylum Arthropoda; class Chilopoda; order Lithobiomorpha; family Lithobiidae; genus Lithobius; species Lithobius niger. The sequence goes on from JAHWFP010003644.1 coordinate 55,178, forward strand.
GAAGTCCTTTTCCAAGCGAAGAACTTCTTTTCCAAGTCGATTCCTACCGTCTTGACAATACTTCAAATCTTCATTGGCAATTTTCAGTTCACCTTCCAATTTTGTTGTCTGTGTTTTCAGTTGATCATTAAGCGTTTTCAGTTGATGTTTAGCTTTAAGAGCATCTTTTACATCTGATTGTGCTTTCTTTAATTCTGTTTCTTGACATTTGTACTTTTCCCTAAGCAGATTAACTTCTTCTTCCCTAACATTCAACAGGACACGGAGTCTGCCATTTTCTTCACGAATACGTTTATAATAGTGACGGAGTACCTGCATATCTCCACCCGTAGGACTCCAAATATCCTGTCGGTCACTTAGAGTTTCCTGAAAGAATATTACCGATAATGTTGCAAGTATAGAACATTTCAAGATTAAAAGTAATTATAATGCACAGCTTTAAACAATATAACGCTTAGATCTGCTCCAGCATAGTTAAGAACAAGATTCAATATGACTAGGAATGTGCAGTTTAGCGAGGATGCGTCTTGTACGAATTGCACACCGAAACAGTGGTGTGGCAGGAATGCAGAAAAGAGTAAGACTACCTGAACAATTTTTAATGGCATCCCAAACAACCAGGAAGATTTAAAAATTATAAGTGAAGTAAGAAACGAAATTTAAGGTTTTTACCAGCATGCACCTCAATACACTGTGAATTTTTTATTAAAAATATTTAAGTAGTGAGTTTTCTTTAAATCGATACAGCATATACTGTCACAGTTGCTTTTACTTCATTGGAGTTAAGTGATTCTCTACAGTAGCCTCAGCCTTAGTTGAACCAAGGGTACGTGTAACGTTATATTTCTCCCTCAAAACAAATGACAGGTCCAGTAATTGGCTCATTCCCTCTTCTAAGGTACCGTGGGTACAACTGACCAAAGGAAAGTTGTTAATAAATCAGGGAATCGAACCGTAGAAAATTGGATTCTGGTTCGGCTTTGGCTAGTGTTCCTGTTCAGTACAGGTTTACGGGCAAAAAAATATTGCAGGGCTCGAATTGTCTTAGAAAAATTGCATAGCAGAAATGCGATACAAAATAGAAATTTGCATAGCAATCACGAAAAAATGATTAGCAACTTTTAAAGAATAATTTATTTAGTAAAAAAACAATACAAAAGTTTACTTTATTTGAAACAATATCCATTTTTGTTTCACATTTACTTTGCTACACACATGGATGCTTGGTCAAGACTATGGCATCCAATGCACATTAAGACTATTTTGACCTATGTCTGAAACGAAAGCACCACCAACTAAATACCGAAGGTGATGGTAGGACCAATGATTTCCCAGAATGCACGTGCAATGTTTGGCCTGCCTATAAATTGGGAGGGATTAGCATCTCCGTGTCAGCCATCATGATTAGCCTATTATGTTGTCTCCTTTAATACAGTTGCGTCGCTAAACTGCGATACATTATTTAATTTTGCATCGCTAAAGTTTAAATTTGTGGTGCAAATTGCGATGCGATACCGCTCATTTCGAGCCCTATATTGCGGTTCGGTTAAAACCGTTTTTAACTGGTTCAATGTTCATCTTGTTCTTACGGATTTTTACTATTTGTTATCTCAATGTACTTTGTTTATTGTAAATTGGGAAAGGTATCAGTGGATTCCAACTTTCCCTTCCTGTTTTTCCTTTGACATTTATTTGGCAATAAAATTGTATTCTATCTATCTTATCTTATTTCAGTTAGTTTTATTTATTTTTGCCTGAAGAAAGTGACACAGGATCACATTTGCCTGATGAAGGTAACAGGATCATAAATAACTTTAACAAGCACAAAACTGGACTGGTTTCAGCAAGTTAAAAATCAGAAAACTATTAACACTTTGGAGCATGACATAATGTTTCGCGCATCTCCACTGGTCCTGACCATATTCATGTCTTACAAAAAAAATCACAACTCGGCTAGATTTCACCAATTAACACACATTTTTTGGGGGGGATAGTACTTTGAAAAAGATCGTTAGATTTCGTACTGTGAAACTCCATTATAAACGAACAAAAGTCACCAGAAAGTACATAAAAGTGCACTCTTTTTGGAAACCTAGATGAAAATCAGTGGCTTCTCACCCACGAGGCCGTCCAGACAGTTGCCTCAGGGCCCCCAATAATGCACTTCTCATTATGCAAAATAATTTGTGTTGTACTTTTCACTATTGACGACTGCTTCACTATTGCTTTGTATAGTTTAGCGGCCACGTCAGGATGTCCAAATTTATCAATTCCCTCTTAAGAAGGGCCTATCAAATTCATGAGTGGCACGCGCCTTTGAGAAAACTTTTTAATGGCCAATGACTCAAGTGCTCTGAAGTAGGGTTCATGTCTGGTGTTGGATTTTAGCAATAGTAAGGTATTGCTTCACGAGATGGAGTGCTGTATCTTGCCGTGGTGTTATGCACCCTGACGTGGCCGCTAAACTACACAAAGTGAAGTCTATCCGGAGATTGACCTATATAGATCAGTGGTCGGAGCGGCCATAGTGGTTGTTTTGCTCTAATGATTGTCAAAATGTGACATTTTAGATTTCCGAAGTTTTTCAGTGACACTTCTAATGATGGGGAACGGGTTTTTTTTCTCGAAAATTCAAGGAACAACGTATTGTGATTGTTTCTGTGGTGGTATATAGTGTAATATTTCATCTTCTAATGGCTTTCAATTACGACTGACAACACCGGTTGCCAGTATTTAAAGGTCCCCGTATCAGGGTAAGGGGTGAGAGTCCCCCATATCAGGGTGAGGGGCCCCGTATCAGGGCAAAGGGGAGAGGGGCTCCATATCAGGTGAGAGGCCCCATGTCAGGATGAGTGCCTCACATATTTAGGTAAGGGGCCCATGTCAGGGTGAGGGGGCCATCATCAAAGGTCTGCCTCGGGGCCACAACGTGGGTTAATAATAATAAGCCCTTGGTGAAAATAAAGAAACAATTTTTCTTTTTGTGAAAAACAAGGAAAAAATACTAAATATTTGTGTGTTGACAAAAGTAAAACGAAAGCATACTAGTGACAAACAAAACTGCACAAGTATGAAATAATCACATCAAAGCACAAAAATAAAGACGCACAATCTGAAATTAGAAGGAAAGCCGTCCAAATTTCCAAAAATTTTCGACAGCTTGCCTGGAGTAGGCCTATGATGAAATACGTCTCCCACCTGTCTTCTTTAGGCGTTATTTTGAGATTTTTCTGCTGCTTTGAATCACATCAGTCCGTTTATTTACATTCAAAACCGCGCGGTGGCCGTGGCCTTCGATGTTGGTCAGTAGGTACCTGTGGCCTTGGCCTTCGATGTTGGTCGAGTCGTGACCAATGTGGCCTTCGTTGTTGGTCAGACAATTTCCATTCAGTTCCAAGGCTGGTGTGGAGGTCGGCTCTTACAAGGTATTGGATTGCAGTTGTGGCAGATGGCTGGAGATTCATGAGGTCGTAGTTCTCTCTCTATGTGCCTGTATAGCCAAGGATTCTAAAGGGAAAACCCACAGCCACTGATAGAGGAATAGAGTATCAGTAAGGACACCCTCGAGATGATCCACATCAATGAATTTAGGATAATCTTGCGAAATTCCATGTTGTATGATCAAGCCTAAAACAAAAATACCTTTTTTTCTCACATTTCAGCGAACCTGACTGTTTTTTCTTTCATATTCATCCATATTTCCGTCCGTATTCGTATTAAATCATTTTTGTCCGTATTAAATGCAAAGGGAAAATAAAACGGGATGGCAGGGAAAGGTTTTCAGTTGCGCTGCAAAAAAAAAAGTTAACAATTTATATTTTTTAGTTGATGTAAAGTACTGCTGTGGGTTTACGCACAAATTCAGTGCACAAAAAAAAAAAAGGAAAAAATATTCCGACCTACCGACTATTTTTTTCGCGAAGTTACAGGAACAAAGACTTTTTTTTTAGGCCTCAGCCCAAAATTCCAAAATCATCCAAGTATGTCAGTACTAAAATTCCTCTATGCCGTAAAAATCTACGCACAATTTTAATGAGGCCCATAAAAATATATGGCGCCGAAGCCAGCCCAAACAGTAGGACCCGAAACTGGTACAGTACACCTTTTCATGCAAACATCAAATATCTTTAGGCACACGGCGCCATCGGCACTGCACAATATGCTTGTGACACTCCACTTTTGCCATTCACCAATTTTGTTGTAAATTTCGCACTACAATGAGCAAAGTATCTAAAGAACATCGTCTTACGCACATATAGTCATTCAAAGATTTCAGATTCAGAATAATGTGCAGCAAACTGTCTGGCTTCGAGACCGAGAAAATTGGGGAAATAAATCCCACAGACCCTTCGGAATTACTTCGATCACTCATGGTAACAGTGGTGCACTCATGGTGCAATGCCGGTATCAATATTTGCCTCGGCCACACTGCTAGCCTTTCACTGGGGGCGAACCCCATAGATCAAATCCCACACTTCGCATTGTTCGTAACGCCCATTCCGAAGCACACACAGCCGCCCATTCTGCCTCTCTCTCTGCCAAACTTCCTGCTTGCCACACAGGCCTATTCCGGGATATTCCCAACATTCTTATTCGTTCAATTTGCGTTCACGGCCCTCCTAATAGCCAAAGTTTATGCGATAAGTGTTTACGAATTTTTACTAATAGTACCTGCCTTACTTCAGCAAGTGGTATTAATAATAAAATGCCATTATATCTCCAACCACCTCGTGGTTTCACCGCTTTTCCCTAAGGTACTATTTCTCCAACCACCTCTCTGTTACGATGATCTTATGCAGCAAACATTATGGCTCGAATATTTACTCCATTCTACGTCCACTACTCATCTACTCAACATGAAACACTCGCCTAGCAAGCCACCATCTTGGGCCACAATCCAACTCACTAGCTAACCTCAATCCGGTTCTCTTCTTTCCCAGTAACATAGTAAACCATTTGGCTGACGTCGACGCCACCGATATCTTCTAAGGCTGCCAACCTCCTTCTCAACGTTGAAAACTTGAAAGCCAAAGTCGCCGATGCCCACTTTTCCACCAAGAGCACTTGACGATCGTCCGTATCAGCGGCACGAAAAAGAGTGATAAGTTAAGGGAGAGACAGAGGTGGGGAGGAAGTAGGGATGGAAGTGACGCGATTTGCAGACATTTTCAAGGAAATGATGCAATATGATAGGTTTTTGCAAGAGTGAGATGGGTGGTATCTCACTCTTGGTATTTGCAAGGCGCTGTATGGCAGGTAAGGATTCCAAAAGTAATACAGTAAGGAGAATTCTACAATACAGAAAGAAGAACTATTGACAGTTTGAAAATAAAAGAAAGCCAACTAAGTGCACAAAAATTCAACAGACGTTTCGACACCCCGTTATCAATTGCATAAAAATTAGCAGTCAAGCATCGTTACAAATAATAACACAAAATTGGTAATGCCAAAGCAAAGCAATATTAAAAGGCAAGCAAACATTAAAACATTTTTTTTTAAAGAATGAACCCAGATTTACTGACAAAACAGGAAATTATGGGCGACCACGCCTCATTCTGCAACTAAACACAATCAGAATCTTGTTTTAACCCATAACCGCCTAGATACAAACGTACGCCTTCAATGTATAACAGCGAAAAACTAAGTCCCAGCGCGAGCTTTGTGAGGGGTCCCCGGGGACCTCGAGCAAAGCGGGCAGTCACAGCCCAGTGGTCAGCGTCATCGGCTCCAAACCAAGAGAATGCCGGTTCGAATCCGAGAACCGACCCAAGTACCATATGGACTCTAAAAAAAGGGTCTGAAAGTTTTTTCAGGCGGTTATGGGTTATAAGCAGTACTGGAATGGGAATTCACTTCAACATGAAAACATGTAAACTGGGATTCGGCACGAAAAAACGCATTGTGGCGATAAATAAAACACAACTGGAGACTAATCAGAGCTAGCTAACCAACCAGTGGCGATTGACAAAAAATGTCAATCTTGACCTATAGAAGCGTGAGGTTGGTGGCATTGGGGACAGCAGCAGTGACGTAAGATTTGCATTAACTACGGTTTAATTAAATGCCAAGTAATTAGAGAGTTCAAATGTGCCACATCCAAAAGATTCATCCCATTTATAACACAGTTAGGAGGATTCTGCGGAGGAGAAATAAAGTTCTAACAACAACAAACAAACTATTTCATTGTTGCATTTAACAATGGTATGTATGAAGCCTTACGTATAGCTAATATCAAATGCTTGCGCAACCACAAAATGAACCGCTATTTTTCTGGTTCTTTCAGGTTTGGGTTTGCAACAAGACATCGGTTTCCATTTGGATTCTGGTTCGGGTGTGGTCATTTTTCCCAGTTTTTTAACGGTTTATGGTTCCGGTTCGACTCCCTGTATAAAATACTCCTTGCTGGAGGGCTGTAAAGGGAGAAGAAAGCACCTAAACATGTACACTTGACTTCACAGCTGATTTCAACTAAGGCTGAGGCTACTTAATTTATCATAAACTAGATGTCATTATGCAATTGTAGATTGTAGAACGTAGACGTAATAAGAATCTTTCTGATGTGAATGTCGTGATGTATGCATGCCACAATAATAATGCCCATGGCTAACTTAAGAATTTTTTCAGCTAATAACGCCCATCTGTACGTAGTAGTCTCTTCTTATGTGTTTTTGTAATTGTTTCTTTATATAATAATAATACTTTACTTTAAATGATCGGGGGAAAAAAAAGAAAAATGTGGCCAGTGGTCTGTTGGGCTTCGGTGACTGTCCCGACTGATCGTAAGCATCCAGAATTTAAAAAGAAGCGTCGCACGATCAGTTCCACGTAAGAGTATGTCGTCATCGTAAGGTTACAACATATGTTCAGCAATGGTCAGCCCTGTCTCCATTTGGGAGTCGTCAATGGTGGGTGGAATGTCAATAGAATTTGCTTTGTGCAGAAGCTGTGTGCAAACCGTTTACCCCAAGCTAGCCTTGTCTATGGCATGACAGTTGTAACCATGATCGGACATCACAAAAGGGAAGGAACTAATTGCCAAATGGAGTAACTTCGGGCGTTGATCTTTTGGAAATGACTAGAGGGGTCCATTATCCAGATATTTTCAAATCATTCGACATCCCCACAGCAAATTTTCAATTGAGGTTTATTGTATGAGCCGATGACGGAGAGTTTAACAAAATAAAGACTATAAGGTCTTTTCCAATTGCGTAATTAGGTCAAAATGATGACTCTGTCCTCTTGCAAATTATAAATTGTGGTAAGAGTCTTGTACATTTTCCGCCTTGTATTATCTATTAGTTTTATCCAACAATATGAATTTTAATAAATCCGCAGTGGTGCTCAAATGCCACAAATGATACTAAAACCTTTTAGGAAGAAGAATTTCTACCCTTCTTCCTGTACAATCAGGGTGTGCAATGTACAACATGCCCTCTTTCTTTGGACACCTTGCTCTTTTTGATCATGACCTTTCCTTCATTCCCCAACTTAATACGCACAACATGCCCTAGAGCCCTACATCATAGCACGCAATTGTTATCAATTCTCCTGTCGACCTTATGTAGTGAAAATTGCAGTCCTCTTGAGTTGATTCATGGTTTTACCTCCCTCATTATTTTACAAAATGTACATTCCTGGGTGCAATCGACCTGACTATAGGGTTTTACGACTCTTCACACCAAGTACCTAAATCAAAGCTTTACTAATAAATCAAAATTTTTTGCAAGACAGTTTTTGCATGTTTCAAAACTGTGGCATTAACAGAAATCAACCACATGTTGGGTCATGCAACCAATTTTTTTTTTACAAGTTTACCTAGAGAAAAAAAAATTCAATAATAATTTTTAAGCAGACTACATCAAAATTCTTACAGGACTAACCAGCAAAGATTTTGCGGCAACCAAACTTTTTTGTGTGGTTTACAGCTTTAGATTTACCAGTCTGGTATATACATACGTACCTGTTCGTGAGTTCCGTTGTTCAATACGGAGTCAATGCCAAATGTATTTTCAAATTTTTCGTACTTTTCTGCAACGGCAGCCGCAGCATTTGCTTCATAATCGATGTCAGATTCGCCAGCTTTATCCATAATCATGTCGAGCTCCGATGCATGGACGTCTTCTTCTAATTTACTGATCAGCAGAGCCTTTTCGTAGATATGCTTAATCGTCGGGATATCTAGCGGTGCTATGCCACTTGAAGAATTCAGCCTTGAACTGAAGTCATTGTGGCGGCTGGATTCAACAGTTGTACCAGCAGTGTGATAGGGCTTTATGTCGTCACCCCATCTTTTCGGTTTTTCTTGATATGCCATGCTGAAGCCTTCACGCAATTAATTACCTGCAAAATTCAAATAAGTCCATTAAGCTCACGCATCTACTTTTAACTAGACACGACACATTTTTTTTCAGTGGGCAATTCGCAAAGGGGCAATTCGCCCCCTCTGTAAGATTTTAAAGGCTTATTCGGCATATTGGCCAAATCACTTTCTGCATAGCTGGAAAAACCTTGACCATCCTGAAGACGTAATATGGTAATATGGATTTGATATAATTATCTAGTTAAAAAAACTGAAACATTTACATTATAATTTTTTTTATGCATGTAATGCAAAACTATAATGCAAAACTGATTTTGTAAAAATGTTTCCAACGGCACTTTATTACAAGTCTGGAAAATAGCAAAAATGCGTCAGCTCACAGCACTCCCCCAGACCCCTTAAGCTGTTATTGGTTCCTCCCTCCACATCATTCGGCTAAATGGTTAGTGTTGCCCCCTCAGTACAAACCCTTAGTTACGCCACTGCTCTCTGGTGTTCACAACTTTGGCTAGAGCTTGCTCGTTACTGGATTTTGGCTCATTCCTCCCTAGCCTCCTTCCTTCTTGGCTGCTTATGCTGGAGCTTCTTTCTTATTGCTTCTTCATTCTTTAAGTAGACCGTAAAACCTTCTTTCCTCAGGCTATCCTGGATGGGACAGCTGACTCCTTTAAAGAAGGTCAGCATCACTTTTGGGCATTCATCTTTCAATTTTCTCTCATTTTGCTCCTGTCTGTCTCCCTGTCTCCTCGCTTGCCCGACGAAGATAGCCGTCTTGTTAAGCTTATTCAGCATCCCTGCTGAATAGCCTAAATCGATAAACATTCCCTTCGTTTCTTCTACATGATTTCTCGCTTTTACAAGACAACTCGAAATGGTCGCCATTTGAATCATCTCAGTTTGGGCAGTTGCTCTGAGTTGGCCTGAACAATACGGAATGCCTCTATTGGTGGACATTGGTTTACGGTACGGCTCAAACACTACTCAACCAACTTCACTACTTCTTCTGATCTTTAAGTCTAAAAACACCAATGTTCCTTTATTCTCCTCCTCAACAGTCATTTTAATATCTGCGTGCCAGTTGTTGATCTTCGCCAAGACTGCACTTGAGATATATCTTCTTTTAGCACCGCATAGGTGTCATCCACAAACCGTCTCCAAAGTCTAACACTAAGTCCTGCTTCAAAATCATTTTATCGAGATGCTGCAACACCATCTCGGCAATTATTGCCAAGCTAGAGTAGCCCCCAGGCACTCCTCTCACTAACTTGCCCATAAAAGCGATTCCCAAATTCCACACAAATGAAGCCAACAGTACCTTCAGTATAGCTGTCTCTGACAAAATCCCGTCTCGGCACATTCCACCGTCTTCTTGATAAAGCTAACTTTCCAAATGAGTCTAATGTCCAAGAGTGAGAAACAGTTTAACAACATCACACGAGACCATACATTCACCATCTCTTAGTTCTAGACTCCTCAATTCATCCACCAGTTTACTCGTCTTGCCCAGTGTACTGGATCCTTTCACATCCTTCTTTAACCTCTCGGTCACTAGCCTACCCAGTCAAGCTTTTGCGTTATGCCCTCCCTTCGCTGATGTTATGTGCCTGAGGGGGTAGGGGGCTCTTTAGGCGTCTTTACTTGCGCAAAGATCGTAGGTAGTCGCTGAGGAGTTTTTGGGGACAGGTTCATGAACTCATCCTCACTAATATGCCTTCTTCCTTTAGTCTCACTATACTACACTGTAAATCAAGCAACGATCAATTACCGAAGTCCTCACCATGGTCAATATTCATGTCTGATCCTTCCAATTTCTTGTCTCATCCTGTCATCATGCACATCCTTGGAGACTGTGACAGTCAAATTTAAATGAACACGGTACGCAATTTACCAAAATTGTCCCTTGATCGTCACAAAATCAAGGTGCGAATTTTCGGTGGGTCTTTTAACTTTTAGAAAGATCTCCCACTTCCTCGAGCACTTCAAGCGTTGAATGCCTTTTGACTTGGAGAAACGGGAAGTTGGTTTGAATTTCCCGCACCTGTTTGTGCTTCCAGTTGGGGAGGAGGAATAAGATGCAGCGAGCAGTGGCTCCATCTGTGGAGCTTGGGAAGAGAGAGGAGGGAGGAGCGCTTTCCACTTGCAATTCAATTGTTATGTCAATTCTGGTGTAATAATCCGATTGACATCGCAATGTGAGGCTTCTTGGTTGTTCATGAGTCAAATTTGCCTTGTCCGCCTTGCATGCCACCAGGTCGCTCCTTTCACTCAAGGTCCGGATTGCTCGAGCTTGGATCAGTAACTTTGCTCAGATCAGTAACTGGGCCCTGAACAATGGCATGAAGTTCAATGCTAACAAGTGTGAACTGCTTCATATTGGTCCAAACAACCTCCATGCTGCCTATTTTCTTGGAACTAAGCAGCTCTCTTGATGGCAGTGGTTACGAATTTGTATGGCAAAACAATGACAGTGGAGTTAGAAGTAAACACAGTAAAAAAACAACCCTCAGTTAGCATCGAAAATTTGCAAGATTATGAACAATCTACAATGTGAAAGTGGGCGAATGCAGCTCAGAAATTTGTCCGGTAAATTTGATGGCTAGTTTCATAGAAAAGAGATGGAATATCAAGCGATAGTTACAATATGGACACATTTATTAGCTCCTGGCATAATACATAATATACATTATTTTTGTAATATTTCAATTAATTTAATAATAGCATCAATTTGTATTCTTCCAGAAATTAATTATCATTGATTCCGTTGCATACTACAGCAGAATAGGAATAAATTCATTGTATTTACTCATCAAATGCCAAAGATCATTCTCTGTGGGAAGATTGGAAAATTTCTATATGCTTCATTTTTTTTCGGATACAACCAACTCAGGAAACCAACAAATCATAGACGGTGGGAAAAAAAGCAACTCGGCTAGAAGAAAGAATTGTGTGCCATCCTCTATGAAATAAATACCTCCGCTACCTGAATTAATTAAAAAATAAAATGAATGGAGTCGTCACACACAGCATCCACACACACAAATCGTCACATCCATTGCAACGATTACCTTACGTGTTGTTCTTGACTACAATTCCTCTTTAACTTAGACCATTAAATCCCTAAGAATACATTGACAAATACTGTAATTTACAAAAATGATATTGTTTTACCTAATATTTAATTATCACCGGCATTTTCCACGGCGTAGACTGCATACCGCATCCCACAAAATCTCATCACTCCCACGCCGCAACCACTGATCCAAAGAAGGAACGATATTTGATTACACAAGAAGATTCAAGAAGCTTCTTTCGGAGTTAGCAATTACTTCCGGTTCAGACCACAGGCACATACAAGAGGCAGTCATACTGCGAGAATAACGTCATCAAACTGGTCATAGAAGGAAGAGACGTCATAATCCCGATGTGCGACTCGTGGCGCCTTACTTGTGGCCGTGGCCGAGAATGATAGTTCGTTGGTCGTATTCATGCTTCTGAAAACTTAAAGGGATATACTTCCCAGCGCCATTTTTCTCGATCCACCACATCGTGTACGCCCCCAAGGGTCTATTTACTTACCGTTAGTCTTTCCCTTGCTAAAAAACCGTTTTAAAATGTGGCGTCTAGAAGATTTTCTGTTGAATATTGTTAACTATGTTTAAGAACGTTCCGTTCCTATATGATACTTTGCGCGTCTATAATGATTTGAAGTTTTATCTGTGTGTGCGCAGTACTAATTTTAATTGTTTGCTAATAATTACTATGAGATAAAAAATCTAAAAGACTAATGCAGTAAAAATTAAAATTAGTTATTCCAATAGACCGCCGAAGCAAAATTATAAGAAACTAGTCTAGAAAATTATAAATTGTGATTTTAAAATACGAGAATCATTCCGGTTTGTGACGAAACAGTTAATGCGCCCAACTGTCTCAGTTAGGCACAATGCCAACTGAAACAGTAGCTCCGTTCTTCGCTTCGAGAAACGAAGCTACTGTCTCAGTTGACCTTGGCTATGGTAAAAAGCGCGGATGTGACTGGCGCGTGGCAGTGATAAGGCAGGCGGAAGGTTATAAAGCAGGCCGGGTGTACCTTTAAAGGTACACCCGGCCTGCCTTATAACAGCCACGCGCACCGCCAAGCTCAACTGAGACAGTAGCTGTGGTCTCCGCAGCGACGAACACAGCTACTGTCTCAGTTGGCTTTAGGAATAGTACACGAAAAAACATCAACATCAAAGTTTGTGTCGTCACAAGCTGGAATGATTTTCGTATTTTAAAATCACACACTATAATTTTTCTTCGGCTATCTATTGGCATAGTTAATTAACATTAGTCTTTTAGATTTATGATCTCATAGTAATTATTAGCAAACGATTAAAATTAGTACATGTGCACACACAGATGAAACTTCAAGGTCATTGTAGGTGCGCAAAGGATCATACACGTATAGGATACAGTAAATATAGTTAACAATTATTCAACAGAAAATCTCGTAGACGCCAGATTTTAAAACGGGTTTTTACCAAGGGATTGACTAACGGTAAGGAAATAGACCTTTGGGACCATACTTAATGAATTGAGGAGTATCCTGAAAAATGGCCATAGGAGGAATGTACTTTTCAGATACACGGGAGTTTTCAGATAGCGATACTATAAAGTAAAGGTAGGCTGTAGTAGAGGTAGGCTGGAAGCTGCAAAATAATGATGGTGATTCACAACGTGAATGTGTTGGAAGAGCACTGTCGTTCGGCGTTTGACAACGAATACCGACGAAATTACAGCAGATAAACAAAATCCAGTAACAAAAGAAATTCAAGTAGAAACAATAGGCTGACAACTTCAGCTAATAAAACAGCGTTACATGTTCGTTGTTCGGCTTTGCTGCACAGCTCTGTTGACATGGCGTTGAGCAGAGCGCCGGCTTTTTCAACAAAGAAAAGCTGCTAAATAACTTTACGCATGTATTCTGCATCTAGACACGCGCTAGTGTGTCGCCGCCAAGTAACAGTAGATCATCTCATTGTAGACTTCCGATTGTTAAAAAATTGATTGTTAATGATAAAAAGGCGGCCCACTAGCAGACATGTGTCTGTTAACTGTAAGCAACTAAAAGCATATTTTGGCATGTTGAGGATAAATCCCAATGCGACAGAAATGTTTCAAATTGTGGAAAATGTAAGGGAAAGGGTCAGAGATTAAGAAAATTTAAAATAAGTTCAAAAAAGGTGTTAACACATTTTGGAATAATCCATGTATATATTATTATTATTATTATTATTATTATTATTATTGTAATATTTTGTACATCCAAATAAGACCACCCTGCTGCCTATGCCATTTCAGTGATGGTAAGTTTAGGCGTCATAAACGAAGGTCGTAGCTTAAATTAGCCAGATTGCGAATCTTTTTAGTCAAATTACGCTGCACATTTTCCAGCATAATAGAGTCTTTGTGAAACAATGGGTCCCATAATGGGATTCCATATTCAAGGGATGGACGTACCAGCAAATGTACCAGGGATTTATAAAGCGTCACAATAACAAGAGGTTCTCTAGAATCTATTGTACGATACAAGAGATAAACAATGGCATATGCTTTTTGCACAATTGAGGTAACATGCTGGGAAAACGTGAATGCTTCATCAACTAAGACCCCCAAATCCCTCATACATGGTACATCAATAATGGGTTCCCTGTCCACAAAATACTGGAATAAGGGGTTATCCCGCCCAACATGAAGGCATGTAACCTTATTTCGATTAATGGGTAATTGCCAGATATGAGTCCATTCCACAGCTTTATCTAAAGCGACTTGATAGGCAGTACAGTCTTCCTTCGTGGCAACTACGGCTGCCGTCTTTGTGTTGTCTGCGAATTTGGAACTGAGCACCTCAGGAAGAGCACAAAAAAACAGTAATAAAAATGGAGAACAGAACAGATGCCACCACCGACCCTTGGGGCAGCACACTACAAATTTCTTTCCAATTTGACTGTTCACCCTCTAATACAGCAGCATGGGTAGATGACAACAGTAATAGAGCGGTTAGAGAGCCATTTCATAATCCAGGACACAATATTACCCATAATACCACCTTTTTAAAGTTTGATTTCCAATTTGAACCTATTAACCTTATCATATGCTTTTTCGAGATCAAAAAAAAAAAAAACGTCAAATTAACTTTCTTTGATCCCACCACTTAAGAACCACATCGTAGAAGTTAAGCAAATTGGTTACAGTTGACAAACCTTACCGGAACACATGCTGCACACTTTTGAATAAACTGTAAGTGTCCAAAAAGGTAACCAAATGTTTGTTCAATATACGCTCGAACAATTTCGACAAATAGATAGTGATACTAATAGGGCGAAAATTTGACGGTAATGCTCTAATCCCCTTTTTAAATATTGGGGTGATAAACGCTTTCAACCAAATTGGAGGAACATATTTCTCCTCTAAATTCCTGTAACATCAAAAGGTATATAAGGCAATATAAGCTAAAAACTAGCCTTGTAGTTTATCAGGCCCTGCAGCCGATTTCTTATTAAAGCTCAGAAAAACATCTTTCATTAAGCTATCCACAAATAATGGAGGGATACAAATATTGGACTGATTTACTGACGGTATTTTCCCATCATCCACTGTGAAGACTCCTGCAAACTGCTCACAAAAAGTGTTACAAATTTCCTGCATTTCAGTGATACAAATACCATCCTTATTTAACAGTGGCCCAATCTTAGATGGACCTTTGTTGTTTTGCTTAGCATATTTGAAAAATCGACGACTGTCAGTTTTGCTACATTTAGCTAAAGATACTTCAAACCCATGTTTTTGTATTTTACATTCTTTTTTAACTTCACGATTAAGAGCCTTGCAGTTCTGATGGATAATAGGGTCATTACATACTTTAACCCTATTCCAAAGGATTTTTCCTTGTTTAATTAAAAGTACCAAGTTTTCATCCATCCATGGATGATTTGAATGCTTTGGAGTTAACTCAACCCGACACTTTTCCAAACAGTCATGCAGAATCCGATAGAACTTTTCCCATGCCACATCCAACGGAATGGTATCCCAGTTCGATTGGATGAGGTCATTCCCTAATACACCCAAGTCAATTCTGTTGAGGATATATTTGGACCTGGTATTCCTTTTGCTGATGAACCGTACTAAGAAATCGAGCACCACAATATCATGGTCGCTGGTACACAACGGCCCCAGGGAGGTGCAATTAGAAATCAGTGAATCGTCCCTTACCAACACCAGATCCAAAGTATTTTTCTCTCTTGTTGGAAAATCCACTAACTGGAATAAACCCATACTATTTATAGTTCGGAGTAACCGAGCATCACACTCACACTCGGCAAACCTAGTTTTCCAGTCGACAGATGGCAGATTGAAATCACCGAGTGTGATACAATTATTCCTGGATGAGTAGTCGGTTAGCAATTTCGAGTACCAAATATCCATTTCAGCATCAGTATCAGGGTGGCGATATACTAGAAGTATCTGGTAAGACTTATTTTTACAATCAAGTCACACTGGCAAGAAAATTCTGAGTGTACAAACTAAGGATTAGAATGGATTATCAAACCAGTACGGGCCACGACAAGAACACCTCCTCCTCTTCGATTGTCGCTACGATCAAACCTGCAGACAACTGAGTACCCAGGCACCAAAACGGCACAGTTTGGAATCATTGCAACGAGCCAAGTTTCTGTTACACAAACTACATCAGGTTTTTCAGTTGTTAGAAAGACAGCAAATTCACTTAAGTTATTCTTCAATGATCTGGCATTAAGAGAGCAAATTTTCAGGGGGGAAGGCGGTGTGGCCATAGATGCCTCCTGGCGTAAATTTCCATTTTTTTCCCCTACAGTTATACCATTGCGGACAACAAAACTCTCACCTTGACTATTTCTTTGTTTAACTTCGTTTTTCAGTTCATTATATTGCAGAAACGTAGTCTCCCACCTCAAAAAGATTTTCTTAAAATCCGGATGGTTTCTTAGATTTTTTGCATTTCACAGGGCTTTAATAGTCTCTTCATAGTTCACAAACCTGACCCGTACAAGTGTGGATTCAGTCTGCTGACCTCTCCCTAACAAGGCAGCTGAGTAAGTAGAAGTATCATACCCGATCACTCCTGTACATAGCAGCTACATCGAGTTTATGGTCGCCTGTAAGTCCAAAGATTATCAGATTATTCATATTACGCTGGCGCTGACCGACTTCATTGTAAATTGCCTCTGCGTCATGATCACATTTGTTTTTAAATTGGTCCGTGAGCCTGTCAACGGTTCCTTTTAGTGAGCTTATCGCTTCATCATAATCTTCTAATTTTGAGTGAATAGCGGCTATCTGCTCCGCCTGCACATCTAGCTTGCTATTGATGTCAGACAAGAGTTGGTGGGTCTTGTCCACCTGTGACTTAATATGGGATATATCCACATACATTTGAGACAAATTAACCCGACATAACTTACAAAACCATGGCACAGCATCAATGGTTAGAGTTTTGAATGTACTCTTATCATATTTCAGGCATTTAATTGGATGAAACCAGGCTGAACATATACTACACTGGATGGAATCTTTCTCAGATTCGGCCATTTTTGATTACAAGTACCACACTCATTTAGGTTCGGCATGCTGCTTAATAGCACTGCCAAACACAGCACAGTTTCAACTAAGAGTAACCTCATATAGCTAAAGCCACGACTCTAGTCCCCACGTTTGCCTAAAATAGGTTCCAAACCAAAGAACAAGTAAACGGCGTAAGACAGTAACACTGCGGACTTCAACACTGACCAGCACAGTCTCACTCTGAAGTAGGATAAGCCATGAACCTAGACATTCACTTCGTCAAAACGCTCCTGAGAAATATCACTCCAACACCGCCTGTTGACTAAATGCAACCAAACGAAGGTTTGAAGCATATGGTATATCCTTGTCCAAGGTGTATCAATAAACACGGCACCTTCTGAATGTACAAGCGTTGCGTACACAATGAGGCAAAGACACAATACACTGAAGTCGAACATTTCAGCCAGAGAACCTCCAAACTGAAGTTAAATAATTCTTACTCTGTCACATCAATAGAATCACAGTCGGCATGAAATAAATCACGGTATAAGAGTCTACAGCTTTGTTCTGACAATGTCATAATTTAAAACAATAATTAAGCAGGAGTTAAGTTTCCGGCCATCTGCCATATTGGTTGGTTGATATAACTATGTTATCATGTTAGAACGAACCGCGCCATTATCATCTTTCTCGTTGTGACATAATCACTTGCCTGGTTCAGGGTGGTTATCATCAGGGTGGAGGGTCTTCCACCCTGGTTATCAATGAAATCTTTTTATTGTTATTGAATAGCCTATTTTTCATTGTTTTATGTTTGTTGTTGTTACCCTTGAGAATATTTACTTTGTTTTTGTTTTTTGAGGACTTATAAAAATTAAATAAATAAATAAAAATAAATGGAGGAGAGGGAGGGGGAGGCGGGAGATGTGCTTGACGATATTACAGTGGGAGAATTTGAGGAAGCTTTGTTTTTATGAGAGAGGGGAAAGCTGCTGAAGAAGAAGACAATATGGTGGGTGAGCTTGTAAAGGTATTGGGAGTCAAGGGTAGGAGAAGGCTTGTTAGGGAAATAAATGTGATCCTGCAAGGGGGAAGAGGAGTTCCGGAGAGCTGGAAGAAGGTTAGGCTACACTTCGTCGACTTCATATATAAAGGGAAGGGTAAGGATAGGGGTAGGATTGAGAACTTTAGGCCGGTAGCCATTCGGTTGCGTACAGAATGGATTTAGAAAGGGGAGGAGAAGAAAATGTTTTGTGGTGATGCAGGCAATTGAGGTTGCGAAGAAGGAAAGGAGAAGCTTGTGGGTGGCATTTTTGGACATCGCCAATGCATACGGTGGGGGATAATAGTGTAGATGGAGTGGAGGAGGGATTTGTTATCTCTTTCAGAGGATATATGGTGGGGGAATGTATGTGGCCTCGAGGGGAGAGGTACAGTCTGACTGGGTTGTTAGTGAAAGGGTCTGACTGGGTTGTTAGTAAAAGGGGGTTAAGGCAGGGGTGTCTGCTGTCCCCATTGTTATTTCTGGTCTTTTTGACAGGGTTGGAGAACAAGCTGATTAAGTCGGGTAGGGGTTTTCGTTGGGGAAAGGCAGGAGAGGAGGGAGTTGGTACACCGTTTGTGGATCATATTGGGGTGCTGGAAGAGGAGAAGGGGAGGCTTGAACAGCTGTTGGAAGTGTGTGGGGAGTGGAAAGAAGAATGTAGTTTATCAGTGAAAAATCTGGTTACATGATTTTCGGAAGGGGGAATATCAGTGGGTGATGGAGGGAATGAGAAGGCTTTGAATATGGGGAAGGTGCTGGTAATGCGGGTGAAGGAGTATGAGTATCTGGGGGTTAGGTTGGGTGTGAAGCCGAACTATCCGGAGATAATGGAAAAGAAGGTGAGGTATAGAGAGGGCAGAGTCAAGGGCATGATTAAGAAAGTTGCTCTTTGGGGATTTAACAGGTACAAGATTGTTCGGGTGCTTTGGAAGTGCCAGGAGTGATGTTTGCTGGGGGTGTGTTGGTGTATGGTTGGGAGTGTTGGAGGCAGATGGAACCACTTCCAAGGGGAGTTGGGGAGATGGGCATTGGGAGCTAATCAGTTTACAGCTGGAGAAGTGGTGATTGGGGAGATGGGTTGGTCATGTTTTGATTCGAGGAAGGTGGTAACAAAGACTGGGTTCGTTAGGAGGGTTAGGTTGCTGGAGAAGAGTTCCATTGTACATACTGTGTATGAGTATGTGACTGGGTGGTGAAGTACGAAGCCATGACTTGTTGCCGGTTGAGTTAGCGGTGAAGTCGAAACGAAGGTGTTTGTGGTATTTGCTGGTACGTGAGGTGTTCACGGTGTGGTGATGGTTGACGGGAAGGGAGCCCCGGCGTCTGCGGTGGCACGGCGGGCCTGTGGCCGGGCATTAGTGTGATCGATTGTTGTGGGTCTTGCGATAGGTACAAAAGCTGGTGGCTTCTGGTCAGGGAGGAGGGGACGTGCGCTGGTCCAGCGAATTTGAGGTCCAAGATGTGACGAAAAAGGGGCCACAGGGTCCAGCCTGGTGGGATTTGGGTCCTGTCGAAACGAAGGCGTTTGGGGAACAAGGTGAAAAATCCCGTGACAACACATGTTGTTGATTGTGGATCAAGTCAGCAACGAAGGCTGTAGGGCAATTAGTTTTGAAAACAGGCGGTGGTTCACGGTGTAGGTTGTAGATCGGACCCGGGAAACCACTGTGACCCGGTGGGCTGCGAGGAAGAGGCCACAGCATCTTCATCGGTTGGGTCGGCTTCAGTCAAGACGAAGGCAGTTTGAGCAACAAGCCGAAAAAGAGGCAACGACTCACAGTGTCGGTTGGGGCGGCAATTGGTCAGAACGAAGATTTGAAGAAGACGAGCCGAGAGTGCCACAGCGGTGGGAGGTGCCAGACGTGTAAAGGGAGTCGGGATGTCCGTTTCCTTGCTGAAGCGGTCAGTTTCAGTTCAAGGCGAAGCCTATGGACAGAGCGCCAAAGGTTCCGCAATGACAGACGGAGTAGGTTGTGGATCAGACCCGGGAAGCAACGAGAAGGAGCCAGGAATTACTCATCAAGTCGAAACGAAAGCGTGAAGGTATCAGGCTGAAGCTACAGGAAAGAGGCCGCGGAATGTTCACCGGTTGGGTCGGCTTCAAGTCGAAACGAAGGCAATTGAGTAGCAAGCCAAGAGTTAGGCTATGACTCATGGTGTCAGTGGGGACGGCGTCTGGTCAGATCTCAGGAATTTGAGCCGAGGGCAGTTTCAGGTCAAGGCAGGGGTTCAATGATGAAGCAAATGTTCTGCGATGACAGACGGAGTTAAATGTGAACCATACCCAGGAAACGACGGGAGAGGAGCCACTGTGTCTTCACTGGTGAGGCATGTGGCGATGAGGCTTAGCAGCTACCCCAGATCATCCTGAGGAGAGGCGAGCCGGTCAGAACTAAGGTGTTCCTGTGGCCGTGGGTTCACCATCGGGAGGTTCTGGTAGGGATGTAAGACTTGTCGAAACAAAGGCATAGACGTTCATGGCGGAGTGGGGCGGCAGTCATTGCCATAGCCGGGTAAAGAGAAAGGTGAGGCAGTCGGGAGGAGTCCAGGAAGGGCAGCAAGAGGAGGCAACCGTCCATGACGGGTGCTTGAGACAAAAAGTGGCGAGCTCACAGAGCTGCCCTTCTTATAAGGAGGCCCGTGCATGCACGGGACGGGGTTGCTGAGCTGGCTGGTTACAACACTTTGTGATCTCAAGGTACAAAGCAGCATCGAGACATCAATGCAAAAATTGACAGGTATTGGATTTTTCCCAAACAATAAAAAATTTAAATAAAAAAAAGTAGTCAGAAAAATTAATTTACTAATGAAAGTAATTCCCTCAAATTTATTCTGCCTTTCCGGGAAGTTAAAGGCAGCACAAGAGCAAACCATATAATTATTACATTACTTTTCCGTACGAACCATGCAATGTTGCCTGGGTAATGAACGCACGAAAGGTCGCTCAAATTCCCACGCTGCAACAGCGCCACTGCGGACCTCGTCTAGAGAAAGAATATATATCCTCGTACGTGAAACATGTTTTTTCTTTTGCTATTGGCTACTGGTAGCAATTTGTGACCAATGGCGTCAATGCTTTCCAGCCGCTCGGAATTAGACTCTTGATGGCGCGCAAAATGGCCGTGACGTCTGGGTGTTTTCGTTTTAACAGCGTGGATTGGATTTGATTCACGTCTAAAACGCTGGAAACTGCGTGGCCTTTTGCTGAAAAATTGGACCCAATACCCACTATGGCAACTACTGGGCAAAATTCATCGGCAAATTTGTTGCACAAACTTTGCTGCCATATTTCTGGGGCATCAGGAGGTGAGTGGAGTGAACGAAAATTGTAATGGGATATCATTAATAATTAATTTAATGATTTAGATTTTTAGTGCTCTAAAACTGTATTTTATACGAAACAAAATTTACGGAAAGTAAGAGACAGCTCAAACGCCTTTAAGAAAAAAAAAACATTTTAATTGTTATTTTCTGGGTTCGTTACAATGTGCACGTGAAGCTATGTTTACAGTGACAACTTACACTGCAGTGTTTACTTGTGTTTATTTAGGTAAGTTGCCGCCGTAATCGTACGGTAGTGTGGTAAGTTCCGTCTACTCATATTAGCGATTATCACATTAAATCAAATATCATATGAATGTCGAGGAAAAGCTTACGTGTTGATGTTTGCTGGGCGTAGTTCGCATCTCCTTAATGATTGGAGAAATTTAGAAATCGACCATAGTTCATTGGTGGTTCATTCACAGCTGTTTTGGTGTCATATGCTATTAGGCCTATTACAAATAGCTCGGACACAGGCAGTGTTGCCAGATTCTCAAATCTTCATTTGGTACGCCAGCCTCAAAATTATGTAATTAACATAAAATTATGGCACTAATAAATTCTGCGTACGATATTGGCTGTATGGCTTCATTTCTCTCTTTCTTGTAGGTAATTTTTATGTAGACCACAATAGTATCACGGTTTTCCTGCTTCAATTTACGTAATATCACTCCCAAGTTTTCATACTTAATACATTTTTTTTAGAGCCGCTATTACCTCAGAGACAAAAGAGTTCACTTTGGTTGTAAGTCATTTTTTAATTGTTTTAATTTTCTGCAGTGAACGAAGTAATGTTAATAATAGGGTCTTTGAATTTCCAGTGTTCATTTAAAAGTAAACGTACGGGTATTTTGAAATGTCTTTGCCACTTGCACAGTTGTCACACCTTAAATTAACAACTCTCTTTGAGACGGACGAGTCACATACCTTCACCGCCAAGCACAGCCTGTGCGCCAGATGCTGTTAGGCGACAGGCAGCGCGACCTTGCATCATGGGAGATCAAAACTATTTCCAAAGGTTTTCCCGTAAAACTCGCGTCGCTCACGTGATACGAGTGAGGTGGTCTAAGGTGATACGCCAACAACAGATTTCGAGGTGGCGCTGCAATCGCGCCTGCAAAAGGTTGAAACACACTTAAGTACAAGTAGCGTCACATGAATCGTCCATCTTGAAGAGAGTTGTTAGTCCAAGGTCATACTTTCTGGCTAAAGCAATATGTAGCAAATTTGAAATGAGCGTCTCTCATCGCATTTTGCACTTGAATATTGGTAAATGTAGGTTACAGTCGTGAAAATTAGACATTGTAGAAGTAAAAAAACATGTAAAGATCGGTGACATAACAGCGATAGGGAGAAATTTGAAACTGGCATAGCAAAGCATCATGTAACGGATGTTCAACTCTGGCCAATCAAAGAATGACTTGATGTTATAAGTCATGACCTCGCTCACCTGTCTGAGATACATGCAAGGTGCACTCTTGGCACATTATCTCAACCTTGCAATACGATTACAACCATAAAAAAATTGACAACTATGCTACTCCCCCCCCCCCCCCCCCAAATCCTCAAGCCCATTTGTCAATTCAGCCTGGAATACATTACAATCAGCGGCTTAGCAATAATCCAAATAAGAGCACAATGGTGGATTGTTTATTTATTTACCATTCCAAGACTTCTAGCATGACGGCTATCCATTTTCCAGCAAATCCCACACATTCCTTTGCCTCTGCCAACACTTTCTTAACAAGAGACAGTTGTTTATTTGCATGAATATCTACAATAATACGT
>JAHWFP010003645.1:0-13367 GCA_023313725.1 Lithobius niger
GATCAACCATCGCAGTTGCAATGGTTCCAAGTTTAGTTTTTTAAGTCGGTCAGTTGATGGAAGCTTACGTACGGTTGAAATACGTAGTGTAAATTTTCGTTGGACGGATTCAATTCGGTCAGTATCCGTCAGTAAATAGGGTGTCCACACCGGACTTGCATATTGAAGCAGAGGTCGTACGAATATCAACATGGTTTGTGAAATTAATTACTTACTGGATTTTTTAAAACTTTTATTTATTTATTTATTTATTTATTTATTTATTTATTTATTTATTTATTTTTGCGTTTATTAGCTTTAAGATTGAGGTACGATCACCGAAAATAGTTAATAAACAGACTAGCCAAAAGATGCACCAGGATACACTAAAAAGCGACGTTACGGATACTTCCATTCCCTTGTCAAGCAGAAGTTTTCTTAGTAACGGCTAAAAGTCAACACATATGCACTTGAATGGTTTCCTATCCTAAACAAAGAAACAGAACGATAAAAATCGAAAATAAAGTGATGAAAATGAACCCTGTCAACACTGAAGCTAAACATGGGTTTCCAGACGTCTCCCTGACGAAAGCTGGCAGGGAAGAAGTGATTTGTAGATTTCTATGGTTGGCTAGGGGCTTGGTCCTGACAGGAGAAATTGGCGATTACCAGTTTGTGAAGGATCGGTATATACCCTGAAAACTGTTTATTAATGGCCATTAATACCTTTGGAGAAAAGTCTGGTTACAACGAGCGCTAACAAATAAACTGCCGTCAGGTTGAGATGCAGTTGAACAGCATCTTTACTGATGTTCTCCTCTTAACATCCTCCCTGTAAACCCTAGGGCTGTGCACTCGTGCTGAGCTGGGAAGCCCATATTGGCTGCCATAGGGGCAGCAAACCTCGTTTGGGTTGGCTGTCTAAGAGCAGTTCGATTGGTAATTTTTTTACCTTATTTTTTTTCCCATTCGTTTTTGACCACATGGTCGTGATGGGATAAGAGCCAGTGCGAGGTCACTTCTTGTGGTAGAAATTCTTAGTCAAAACTGCTGTGTACTGTCATTATAATTAATAAGTTACATAGGGAAAAGCAAGTTGCGAAGGGAAATGTCTGGCGAATTAACATAGGCTTTAGAAAATTCTCTGCAAAACTTGAAATGTTGGTGATTGAGGTGGAGAAATGTTGGCCAAGGGAACGAGGTCATTTTGTGGGAAAAAGTAAAATAGTGACAATGGAAGTTTAAAGTCTGTTTTTAGAAACTATCTGGAAAAGAAAAGAATGTAGCGCGTACGAAGTATATTGCACTAATGAGATAAAATATAATAGAATATGTCATTCGTGTATATTTATTTACCCTTGTACCAAGTTGCGACCAACTTGTAAACCAATTAAATAAAAATAAAAAAAAGGATGAATTTTTGCAAAGAGCGAGAAGGTAAGTACTAGTCTATTATCCAGGATTCCCACCAACCTAGGAAACCTAGAAAACTCAGGGAATTTAAACTACGTTTGAAACTCAGTGAATTCCCTGATTTTTTTTTTAAACCTGGAAAATTCTGGGAAAAAATTAACATTTTAAATAATGTATTTCAAATCTAAAAGCTCCAGCATTTTAAACATAAAACTGGTAAAATGAGTGAAAAAAATTGCCTACCTAAAATTACGGTAAATAGCCTGGAAAATGACTTCGTCTACTCTGCAAATCCTGGAAAAATCAGGGAAATTGATTTCAGTATTTTGGTGGAACCCTGTTATTTTTACCGTTATTATTATATAAAAAATACTTTTAAATACGAGAATACGTAATTCAAACTCTACCCCTGTGAGGCTAATATTCTTCCAAGGAACAACCGAGACCTGATTTCATCCAAGGCTTGAGTCAGCATAATTTTCTTTTGCATCCACCACACAGATGTTATAATAACAATAATAATAATAAGTTTATTTCATATAATTACAGTATTACTGTAATCCTCGAAGCCTTAATTAAAAAGCTTGTGTGAGTTTCGTAAATCATCAGTCTTAACAACCATAAAATTATCATTATCACAACAACGACTGCACCTGTATTCATAACAATTCACATTCATTTTTACTCTAATAATTCAATAATCTTTCTTCTTAATATATATGTATGCTAATTTCTATTTTTCAGTATATAAGTTTGCATTTTTTTTTTAAATTCACCCTTATTCATACACTTCATCATTTCCTTTGGTACTCCATTAAACAAGTCTGGTATAAAGTAATCCCTTTTTCTTTTTCCGTAATTATTTTTACACATTGGCAATTTATAACTGTTTTTTCCTGCTCTGGATTCACTTTTATAACTTATTAGAACTTTGTGTTTATTATTAAGAAAATACTTTGTCAAAATAAAAAATTTTTTTAGATCTTTTATCTTCATAACTTTATTTTCCTTAAAGAGAGTTTCTGTTTTTTTTTTCAAATTTGTTTCTCCAAACAGAATCTTTATTAGCTTATTCTGTGTTTTTTGTAATCTTTGAATTAAGTAATCTGTTGTTTGTCCATATATTTCAATTCCATATCTGATAATACTAGCTATCCAAGCATCATAAATAATATTTTTTTGTTTCTTATTTAAGATTTCTCTCAGTTTGTATAATCTTGGAGTTAATTTTCTAAGTTTTTTTATCAACTCTTTTATATGCTTTTTAAACGACCAGTTTACATCAATTTCTACTCCCAAATATTTCATCGTTTGTTGTTTTTCTAGTTTAACACACCTATCACTACAAGTATAATTGTTTCCATCAGAATATAAGTTTTTGCAGTTTCCATAATGTTTAATAATCCATTTACTATTTTTAATTTTCATTTTTGGTACTGTAATGTCCATTTGCAAGGTTTTCTCTTTACTAATAAATAATTCATTCTCGATATAATAATCATTAATTAAATTAAAATCATGCTGTAAATTATTCATCATATCTTCATAATTTTTATTTATTGATATTAAAGCTGTATCGTCAGCAAACATGAAAGTTTTTGTATTTTCCAAGTTTTCAACAATGTCATTTGTAAAAATTAAGTATAGAAGAGGTCCCAGTACAGAACCTTGTGGTACACCGTATTTAATTGTAGTCGGAAGACTATTTTGTCCCTTAACTTGCACTATTGTTTTTCTGTCCTGCAAATAGCTTTTTATAATATTATGTATTTTTCCTCTTAAACCTAGGTTGTTACATTTTTGTAATAGTATGTTCATATCAAACGTATCAAAAGCTTTTTTTAAATCAATTAGAATAATACCTATATATTTTCCTTCGTTAAGTCCTGTCGTTATTACGTCGTTCATTTCAGATAACAGATCAGTAGTACCCATATTTTTTCTATAACCAAACTGTGATGTTGTTAGACTTTTACATTTTTCCAAAAAAACACATATTTTATTAACAAAAAATTTTTCTAGTATTTTATCAATTATAGATAGTAGTGCTATAGGTCTGTAGTTATTTAAGTCTTGTCTATTTCCTTTTTTAAAAACCGGTCTAATAATTTGAATTTTTAGCTGTTCCGGCCAAACTTCACATTCGATCATTGCATTTAATAATTTACAAATAGCTTTAGCTGTATTTTCTTTGGTTTTTTTTATATGATCCGTTTGTAATTTGTCTAATCCTGTTGCCTTTGTATTGTTTAATTCCATTATAATATTTACTATTTCCATATCAGTCGCATTTTCTAAATACATTGTCTGTTTTACAGATTTTTTATTTTTAGCTCTATCACCTGTTGTCTTTTTTGAATAATCGCCTTGTTTATAAACTTCATGCTCAATTTTATCAGTTAACTTAAATTCAGTTATTTGGTTTGAGAAATTAATATTAAATTCATTAATAGTTTTTTCTAAACTTTTATCAGTAAATGTTTTTAAAATATCATCATCAATTTGTTTTTTATTTTCCTTTCCAGTTAGTTCATTTACAACATCCCATATTGTGTTTTTAGTTTTTTGCAAGTTCTTTAACTTCTTCTCAAAATACTGTTTCTTACATTCTTTTAATTTTTTATTAATTTCATTTTTTTCTTTTCTATAATTTTCCCAAAGTTCAACATTACCATTTTCTCCTTTCTTTAATTCGTTCCACATTTTGTTTTTTTTTTCAATTTTCATAATTAGATCATCTGTAATCCATTCTTTTCTTTTTTGTTTTTTATATTTTTTAGTTAATGTAGCCCTTGTTTGTTTAATGGTATTTTCTGTGTAAATTTTATGAAAAGTGTTTATAATTTCATTATATATCTTTTCAGGTTCTTCTATCCCATCCAAAACCTTCCAATTTATCATATTTAGTTCCTTTACAATTTGTTCATTATTAATTCTTAAACAAGATTCTTTATTAGTATTAAAGCCGTCATTTTTTTTTTTGTATATTTTGAGTATTTGTCCAAATCCAGCACATAGTTAGGTAATGATCAGATAGTTTTTCTGTTAATACACCTCCTCTAGATTCACCAAATTGACTTTTTATATACAAATGATCAATACATGATTTTTGAAGATAGGGTTTACCATCTTTTAAAATTATCTCCTCTCTAGTAGGTGAGTTTACTTTACAAGTTAATCCACATTCAGCCAACATATTTTCATAATAATCAATTGACAATTGATCATAACAATCCTCAAAATTATCTTGCGTGTCTAGAATGTCAATATTTATATCACCAACAATTATCTGGTGTACGCGTTTCTTTCTATTTTTCTGTAATATTGATTTCAACATCTGAGCAAAAATTTTCTTATTTGAAGTTGGTTTTCTGTAAATTACTACAATTTGCATTTCATAAAATTTTTTCATTTTATCACACATTTCAATTTCTAAAATGCAATTCTCGTCTTGGTCAATAATATTATACACTTTATCAAAATTTGTTTTCAAGAATACAATCAATCCGCCACCTCTTGTTGTATTTTCTCTTGTAATCGCCATTTTTTCATATCCCTTAATATTGTAATACTCAACTTCATCCTTCTTTATATTTATTTCTGTTAAAATAATGACATCCCAATCAACCTCTGAGTTTAGATACCAATGTAAAAAATTATCCCAATTTTTCCTTAAGGATCTTATGTTTCCATGTACTAATTTCAATAATAATAATAATAATAATAATAATAATAATAAAAAGGTTTATCTACTCATAGGTAGAAAGGAGCTTGAATGGCGCAACCACTTATAGTCCTAGTCGTTAAAAACGTGTAGAAAACCGAGAAAGAAGTATCATTCGGGTGAATCGAGGACAAATTCAGGTCGCTTCAGGAAACCCCTTAGAGGAAGTCTCTCCAGCAAACTGGAAAAACGTCCCACAATGGGCGCCAGAACTGCTTCCTCCGACAGTGAATTCCATGGGCGTACAACCCGGACACCAAAGAAGTTTAATCTACAGTCCAGCCTAGCCGAGGCAACCGCCAATTTAAGTGAGCCCGTTGTGGCCCTACTGAAGCAAAGATCAAAGAAGGGCATGTCAATGGGCAATCGACCACGGACAATCCTAAAGGTCAACCGCAGGTCAGCACGCAGCCTACGCAGTTCAAGGGACTCGAGCCCGGTTTGCAAGAGCCGCTCACCATATGAAAGGTCGCGAAGGCCAGGCAGTTTCTTTGTGAAGCGAAGCTGGACGGACTCAATTTGGTCAATGTCCCCAAGGAGGTAAGGAGACCAAACTTGGCTGGCATGCTCCAGCAGAGGTCGCACATACACCTTAAAAGCCCAAGTTTTAACCTTGGGGTTGCCTGACGTGAAACAACGCTCAACAATCGCGAGCCTATACGATGAGCCTTAGAAAAGATCTCGTTGCAATGGTCGGACGACTTAAGGTTCGAGGTGATGTGTGCCCCCGAGGTCATTTACCAGTTAACAATTCCAACAACTGTTGTATTCCACCAGTTAACAATTCCATCATAAGTTAATTTTAGGACCAGATATTCCTCGATGCTCTGCACGTAGTGCGGAAAATTGGGAGATCTTTCCTTTAACTGGAGTCACAATTCAGGCTTCGGAAGGTTAATTCAGTCGGCGTGGGCAACAGACTTGTTCGAGTTCAGTCTCAGTCATTTCATTGGAATGGAATAAAATTACAAAACTCTAATTAGGGCTTACACCGAGTTTGCGAGTAGCTTTATTTAACTCAGGCGAATTTATAGTGAACTGTGCGTGTTATTTATCAGCAATTACAACTCCCAAAGAGTGGTGGCGAGGCCAAAAATACCACAGGCACTCTTACTTGTAATTAAATCCCTACCACGGCCAAGCGAAAGCTAACTCTCGTTTGCATCTATAAATATGATGGAAGAGGCTGTGAAAATTAAGCGACCGCTTGGAGAAGGGGGCCATTTGTTATTGGGACCATTAATTTATTAATGGTTTTCTTAATGGCACGCTTTTAATTTGTGCGTGGAAGAGATGTAGTCCTTGATTTCGTTCTTGCTAAGTTTAATTAAAAGACAGAACTCTAAATGTATTTTGGGTACAATAGTGTGTCCTGTTGACAGTTTATGGAGTAATAGCGGGTAATGCTCTGAATAAAATGCTGTAGCTTTCGTAATGCTGGTTTAGGAGGCAATCTTTGAATCTTAACTATAGTCGAAGGCTTAAAGTAGAAGGCTGGTTGTAGCAAGATGGTTGTTGACAGCTTTGATTTCAAATGAAGAAATAATGGGGCAAAAGTCAGGGTTCGATTTTTGACGTCGAAAACCAGTTTTTGACGTGACATGTCAAAAACCGTCCAAAACCATCAAAAAGTGACGAAAACCGTATAAAAGTTACAAAAACCGTAAAAAAGTGACGAAAACCGTACAAAAATGGCGAAAACACTAAAATCAGGGTTGAACAAGATTAAAATAAACTGAATCCGTCGTGTGGGCTGGCTGATGAACGTCATTATAATGAAGCAAGGTTTGTAAGGAACCTGGAAATCAGGAACTTGAAATTTTAAGGTTATAGAAAACTTTTCCTAAATGTTAGGGAAATACTAGTGTGGTAGCCTACATTTGAAAATCAAGTTTGCTCATTACGGCCATGCTGTAACAAATAACGTGTCAAATTTTAACAGCAAAGGTCAAGAAGTTGCTAATTCTGCTTATGGAAAGCTTAAAAAACTCAGGAACTGCAAAACACAAATATTTGTACGAATCCCGTTGTGAATTCATGGGTTGAAACTTTCACTTATCACTTTCTTGCAGAGGAACGCTAAAGATTGCCAAAGAAGTAACGTTGGCAAACAATATCCCAAAAGTTCTTAGTGCTCAAGAAGATGACTGACTTCCCTAAAATCGACTTGATGTGTTGTGGTGCTTAAAAAAATGTTGTTGAACATTCGTCTGCAAGGTTACTTTTTTGTTTTTGTTTTGTAGTTGTACTTCTTTAAGTAAAAAAAAAAAATTATCATAATTTGATCTAATTGTTCTAACACTTCACAATGGAGCTGTCATAATATATATCAAATCACTCTTTATCAGTGGACGTAAATAGGTCGAGAACGTAGGCTAAAATAATGAAACAAGCTGTTGATATCGGAAGAAAGAAAAAAATTAAATGTCTCAGCTAAAGTTGCTTCCCCGGACCACTCCGTAGATGAGTTTAAATTAAAACTTTCGGCCTCTTCCGAAATAGCTTAGCAGATATGGGAATAAAAGGACAAAAAAGCCGACGGCTCAACAAAAGTTAAATAAATACAGATGTAAACCTATTTACGTCGCCTTTTGGACTGAAATATCGCCCTGCCTGAGCAGGAAATCGAACCCACGACCTTTGAAACCAACGGTCCTTAATCTGCTGAGCCATACTGACACGGCCGTTACTTTTTTTTAAATGTCAGAATGGCTCAGCGGTAGGACCTCTGCCTTAGGTTTCAAAGGTCGTTGGTTCGACTCCCCTTTCGGGCTGTCTGACATTTAAATCCAAAAGGCAACGTAAATAGATTTGCATCTGTATTTATTCGATATGGGAAGACATTGACAGCTGTAAGCAGAATTGGAATAGTCAGTTGAAGCTTTTTAAAGTAATTTTAAAAGCAAAAAAAAATGCATCTCAACAGAAACGTTATTCCTCTGTAGTTAATTTGTCAAAGAATTATCTTTGGCACAGATTCTGTGGAAACGATAAGACATAAATCTTCTAAAAAGGAATAGTTACTTGTAGGTAACATTCAAGTATTTTCAAATGAAAATGTCTGCAATATTAGTGTATTACTACTAGATGTATCCGGTACATTCCTCTTCTGGTTAAATTTGAACCATGGTCATTCGTCCGCTTCTTCGAGAAGTGTTGGCGTAATTCTTTAAAACGTTGTTTTTGCACTGCAGATTTTCCAGTTTTAGCAGCAAAGGCTCAAAATGCTAGTCTTTGATAATAGTAATTTTTTCATTATTTCATTTAACACTACGGTCCTTATTTTTTATAATTTTAGTCCTCTGTACAGCCGTACCGGCTGAGAAGACTATTGCAACGACTTTGTCCGTCCGTCGCTTTTTTCAACTTCGCAACGGTACCAGAAATTGACGACCACTGTTTACAACGTTCGATTCAGTATCAAAAGTTAGTTAAATAACATGGCAAATTAAAACATCGTTGCCTCCTTATAGCTAATAGACTTCTTCGACGTAACTAAATTAAATAATAACATTTCATCGTCGAATTGAAATCCTAAAGATTTGTGTTAACGCAGCCGTAAAAATAAAAACATTTTAGCTTCGTTTAAAAGAGTTTTGTCGCATTGTTGCATGAATGAATAGGATTACGATCGAACCAAATTCTCCATTAGGCCTATCTTCTACTTACGAAACTAAAACAGCCGTTAAAAAATTAGGCCTAAAATATGAAAATTTGATCTAAAATCACGTTACCATAGCAACGTCAATAGTTGCTACGAGTCGATGCTGCAGCGTTTCTCCTGTTCCTACCCTACTACCACTGATCTATATTAGGCTACGTTGCGCATTACGTCGTAACACTGTAACTGTGTGCGCGGAGGCATACCGTGTTGCAAAAATGAATAGGCTTACTGTATACAATCCAAATCTCCGTCAGTTGCTACTTACAAAATTAAAGTTGTAAATTAGGCCTAAACGCTGACAGTTATGCCTAAAACGTAAAATAAGCTTAAAAGCTAACACATTTGTAACGGGCAATTCTGATGGTTACTATTTTTAGATTATATAATAGAGATAGCTGTTGTAGTGCATGATAGAGGTGTGCGCCTCAACATTGGAAGTGGAGGAACTGTACAGAAGACCAATGCGACTAGATAGTCGCTGTAGCCCCTTGTTTATTTTAAGATCTTCTCTCGCCAAGATTTTTATCTAGAAGTGATCTTTGGGTCAGCCTGAAATTTTTAGGAATGGCTTTCAGAAGGAATTCCTCTAAGAATTTTCTAGAAGTGGTGTTTTGGGTCACCTTCCCAAATTTGTGTGACAGGTTTTCAAAAGGAATTTGTAGTAATTTTTATTTTGGGTTAGCCCTGTCGACAAGATTTTTCTAGTAGTTGTCTTGTAACAGTTTGTCCTTGAAACCTTTAGGACAAGCTTTCAGAATGAATTTGTAGAAGTGGCCTTTTGGGACAGCCTCTAAGGAATTTGTAGAAATGGTGTTTTGGGAGAGCTTTTCAAATTTGTGAGACAGCCTTTCAAAAGGAATTGTAGAAATGACCTTTTGGGGCATCCTGTACAACGGATTTTGCTAGAAGTGGTCTTTTGTGACAGCTTTTCAAACTTTTGGACATACTTTTGTGGAGTGATCTTTTGGGTCCATAGGTTGATAAAGTATTTTTGTAGAAATGATCTCTTGGGATATCCTTTAAAAAAGATTTTTCTAGAAATGGTAATTTAGGACAATCTCAAACGGAATCCTTAGCACAAAGCAATCAGCTTATGGTACAGGGACTCTGTGGATTCTCCGTCAGGTGGATCTAGTAAAACTTGTCTGGGACAACTTGGGGACAGCTTTTCAAATTTGCGAGACAGCATTTGAAAAAGGATTTGTAGAAATAGCCTTTTGGGACGTCCTATAGAAAGGATTTTTCTGGAAGAGGTCTTTTGTGATAGCTTTTCAAACTTCAGGGACAAACTTTTGTGGATTGGTCTTTTGGAACATAGGTTGATAAAATATTTTTGTAGAAATGGTCTCTTGGGACATCCTCTAAAAAAGATTTTTCTAGAAATGGTAATTTGGGACAGTCTCAAAAGGATTCCTTAGCACTACAGTAAGCAGCCTACGGTACGTGGACTCTCCATCAGGTAGATGCAGTAGAACGTGTCTGGTCCTGTGGAAGACATACGTAAAACAGAGGCCGCGCGAAGGGGTTTTTGATATATGAAAGAACGTGAATCACCGTCAGGTCTTCTTAGAAACCACTTGACAAAGCGTCTACAAGTAACGGCGCTTTCTTCGCCGTCGTTGTCGGACTTGTGGAAAAACTGAGAAAGAGTGCGTGCAGTTTGTTTTCCAATGAGAGGGAGGCAGAATTGGAGGAGTGGTGCACTTTTGCTACACGAGCCACGGGTTTTTGGCGACGTAGTTGTTGGACGGTGTTCCATTACAATAATGACTAGAGGACGGACTGCCTGACAGAGACGAATGTGCGGACCAACGAATAAATAAATCCAGCTCCTTCTTTATCAAAAGAAGATAACGTAATGCGAGTCGGGAGACACTCAACTGGCGGGCTCTCGTGGCACGTTTTTGAACTTGCTTTATACGGCTAGCTGCTGCCTTCTTTCAACGTCGAAGATAAGAACCGGCAAGGGTTCTCCTTAAGACGCGATAAGTAGCAAACTTCCTAGTGGAGTTAGCACGTTTTTTGTAAGTGTTTCCTCCTAAAGACTATATCTCATTGTGAGATAAACTACTTAAATGCTGAATTTTTCTTGTATGCTGCTTTTGCTGGCTCTATGTGGCATTGTAGATTTATATATGAGCTACAATGTTGATTCAAGAAGCAGGGCCAGTCTAATGAATGAATTAATTTTATTGTAGATTTTACATTTTATTTGTAATAATGCTCATACCACTTGCCGGGGAGGGGCGGGGTGGTGTTGAGGCTTTATGGCACGTCGACAGCTATACCACTAACCATGGTTGTTTGCCATGACGTCATCGTGAGTTAGCCACTGACAAACGAGAATGCGGATCTTTGGCCGTCTGATTGGACTAGACCAGTCATGTGATACACGCGTCACAGCAAACAGCCGTGGTGCGTGGTTTAGGTTATTAGTGCCAATCTCAGTCACAGTGCAGTGGTCCGGGTTACCCACACATTTCAGAGATGTGAATCTACATCCATATCTTATCATATATTTGCACCTCCTGCAAAAATTAAAAAGCCCCTGGCTGGAGGAAGGAATCATCGCTCAACTGGAGCACTAAGTCTCGTGGCAGATGGAAACCTCAACGAAGACCATCAAGACGATGACAGTCTGCAAGCACATGACGTACCGTAAGTGGTCGGTGACACCAATGACCTGGACCACTGCACTGAGACTGAGGTTGGCACTAATGACCTAAACCACGCGCCGCGGCTGTTTGCTGTGACGCGTGTATCACATGACTGGGTTCACCAATGACGAGCGAAGGTTTTTGTTTGACAGGTTTTAACCTTAAGCAAACCTGTCAAAACTTTCACAAATATGTTAGTGAGAAAGAAGGGTACTGCTTATATTGTGACTGTTAAATCATTCGTGCCCTAGGGAAATGCCCTTATTTAGCCTAATGTGGTATTCCTTGGCACCTTAGTGTTGCCTAGAAATAGGCTGCTCACTTACGCAAATTTAAGACTTGCCTCCACGACCTAATTACATATACGACGTCGCCCAGTAACACCGCCCGTGGAGTACCACTCAGTAGCGTACACAGACCACCGAGAGGGCAGGGGCAACTTTTGTAAAAGGACACGATTTTTTTTTTCTGGAGAAATTTTTTTATTTTGCTCGTCACTCTTTTTTTAAAAATACATTGGTTTAAGCTTGTCTCGCTTTTTTTTACCCTTTTACAACCTTTCTGCTCATGTCCTGGCCTTCTTTTTGCCCTTTTTAGGCCTCTAGGCCCTTTCTCTGGCTAAAACACTAGCGTTGATCGGTTCAGAAAACCAAAATATAGGGCATATTTTATTTACATAAACGGCAATAAAAGGTCATTTTTTCCCCCTGCCCTCTTCTTGTGCACGCCACTGGTGCCACTTAACTTCAGCAAATCTATAACAACCTTCAGGATATGTTGATGAGAGGGGTTCTGCCTATATTGTGACTGTTGGATCATTCTGTGACAAAATGCCCTTATTTAGCCTAATGTGTTGCTCCTAGTAGGTACCAAGTATTGCTTAGAAGATAGGCTACTCGCTTAAACAAATTAAAGACTACCACCATCTACCTAGTTACGTGTGATAGTCTTCAGTATAGTTCCTAGCATGTGTACACACGCGGGTTGGACTGATTTGCTGGTTCAAATCCGAATCATGCTACTGAGGTGAAATTTAAGTGCTTATCCAGCGGTACAACCGTTCTGCCACTATCTGCAACGCCAGTTATGTGGGAAAATGTTGTGTACAGCCATACTGTTTACCTACCACGTAGTTGTCAACTTATTAACTGGTTTTCACGAAATAGCTTCTCGGTGTTATAACCAGCCCGGTTCCATTAATATCGTATTCATCTCTTAATTCGTGGGGCACTGTTTTAACGTACGAAATTCATATCTTCTGCCAAACCAAAGGCGTCGAGATGGTATTGTGAGGCGTGGGAATGTCAAAATTGGTTAAACAAAATGGTGGAACTGGGCGAAATTTGCAGTGGTCTTCCACCATTCCGCAAATTATTGTGATGCTTCGCGTTGATTGTGCAAATAGGGGTGCAAAAATTAGGATTGCTACACTAAACTATTTCTAGTAATTTAGGGTGGCGTGACAACCAAATACTTAAGGAGTTCCAGAGGCCTCTATAGAATTACTTACCAATATCTTGCAATTTCCGCACTAAACTGAAAACTTTCCGAAATTGTACTGCTGATAGCCGTCTTTATTGCTCTTTACAAGTTAAAGACTGTAATCGTATTTTTATTAATAGCTGGTATTTGGTCCTGTTGTTGTTTGACGCACACCCAGCTTTAGCCATAGCGCCAGAAGGAGAGAAGGACAATTTTACTAGGTAAATCCCATCTGAAATTCCTACGATCTTTTACATGCCACATTCGACATGAGCATGAGTTGGTTGACGCCGGACTCGTACCGGGGTCTCTGGTTATAGTCGAAAATTAACTTTTTGACGTACCGGCCAGTGGCCAGCAGAAAATAAAAGTTTAGTCCCCACAGTAAAATTTTAGTCGACACAAAAGAGAGCCCTTCACCCCTTCCTAGACACAAAAACTTCCAGGT
>JAHWFP010003645.1:13467-25862 GCA_023313725.1 Lithobius niger
TTGGGGGGGGGGGGGAGGCTAGGCCTACTTTTTAAATTGATTATAACAGTAAAACAAACTGGGCATCAGCAGCCATAGGCCTCTTCCTTGCCGAATCTGAAGACCAAATGCAAATGTTTTTATTGGTAGTAATTTTTAATTTCATTCTTACGCTTAGAATTTAAAAAAAAACTTTAAAAAGCTCATTTGAAGACACTCCATCAAAAAATCACAATTAAATAACTTTAGCAGATTTGTTGGTATCAAAAATGGGAAGCTTTTAAATAATCCAGTCATGTTTGTCATGACAAGTGGCCAAAGTAGCCGCTGGTGCTAAATTTTTAGTCACCAAATGACAGCATTTAATCGCTAGCTGGCTAGTTTTCCCCTATATCTCTGGTGCATGAGACGGTCATGCTAACCATGCCCCATAGGTATTTGGTCCTATTGGAGTTTAAGGAACTTGTTTTTTTTGGTTTTGTTTTGTTTCGTTCTATACGTACTACTATATTTTAAGCCTTACTAACTTATGAAAAATTCTCGTAAGTTGTGATTTCTACGTTCATAACAAGCTCGCTTTGCTATTGATTGAAGCATGGATTTAAATAAAGTTTTTATTTGAAGGATACTGAATACTCGAACATTCCTTGTAAACTGATTTGTTGTTGATTCACAGGTCTTTTTTTTTTTGGGGGGGGGGGTCTTAAAGAAATTTCGTTTGTGCTCATAAACCCGTGGGGAAAATATTCATATTTTTGTTTCTTTTTTTGAAGAACAGAACGACAACGATGACGACGAGAGCCAGACGCTGCTCAAAACTCATTTGTATTCAGGCAGCAAAGGCTGACGGGAAACCACGAGAAGAAAAAAAATTCAAAATAAACAAAATATGGTCAACCCACGAAACCACACCACAATCGCGGGCTCACGATGAAATTGTTACACTTTTTTCCTTCATTTTTCCCCCCCCGTTCCTTTTTGGCTTGCAACGACGGTATGCGTCGGTAGAAAAGTCGAAATTGAGATTAAAAGAAACGAAAAAGGAAATAAGAATTGTCGCACGGAGTTGAAGCAGCCATCCTAAAATTGCGTGATTCGCAATGTGCCACCGGAAATTTCAAGTGGAAAAGGCACAATTTGGTTGCAAATGTGCAAAAAACCTCTAACATGACGATGGGAAAATATGTCCGCCATTATTTATTTTTGTGGGCAGTTGGTGGTGCGTGTGTCTTCTGTCTTGCCAAATTCCTTCTTAAAGCTGCTGGCTTCTGTAAATCCTTTTAAATACAACTTTAACTTTTATTAATTTACAGTAAACCCAGTGCAGAGGAAAAGTGGCACCGACCACTAGCCAGCTGGCGATTAAACGCAATCAATTGGCGACTAAAAATGTTGCACCAGCGGTCAATTTGCCCAATTTCTCATGATAGCATGAAGTGCGTCTGACTAACGAGTATCCGACTTTTGATAGTCGCAAAAAATCTGCTACAATTATTTTTTTTATTTGTGTTGGTTTAACTGAATCCTGAACATCTTCTCTTTCGCAACCCCCCCCCCAACCATTAAAATTATTCGTTTTTAAAATTCCAAACGTAAGAATGAAATTAAAAAAATTACTACTGACAAAACCATTTGCACATGCTCCATAGGGTCGACAGAAAATTGACCCGTGGCTGTAGACACCAGTTTGTTTTACTGAAGCTGTGTGTGGTGCAATCATTTTAAAAAATAGCCTAGCCCACCCAAAATTTTGTAATTTTTTAAAACTTCGGGTGAGAAGGGGTGGAGTTCTCTCTTCTGTGGCAACTAAAGATTTGTCGTCTACTGGTCACTGGCCAGTACTTAAAAATGTAAATTTTCGCCTGTAAAACCCAGGGACAGCATTCTTCCTTCTTTTTCAAGCTTCGAAAGCTACTTAAAACGCATTAAAAACATCCGAAAATCGTGAAAATTTATAGTTTTCCTCCTTATTAACCCAAATAGGTTCCCATCGCGTAAACAGTAGTGACATGGTAGCGCACATCCGGCGCCGCACGGATAAAGACTTTAAATATAATGATAGGGGCGAAACCAAACCCGTACTAAAAGCACTTTCATGGAACAGTCCATACCTGTATTAGCGTTATTATTAAATTTTATGCTTACGCGCTGTGAAAATCACTGGAATTCACGCTGAACGTCCACGTTGATTTACTGTTAACTTGTGTAACGTCCGAAGCCATTATTTGTACCACTACTTTGTCCAGAGCGATTGGAGAAACTTTTTAGTCTTTGTTATCCCAGTCTAAGGGCGCGTTTATGCAACGACTCGCTTTTGTATCCTCGCAGCTAGAAGCTAGAAATCACCTCAAATTCAAACATGGCGGCGGTTTTATGTCTGCCGCCTCGCAACGAAACCAGCAAATAACGTGAGTTAAGAACCGTTTGGGAAAATGGTTTCGTCATGAGGAATTCTTTATATTATTGTCACGGATTATAAGACTGCAACTATTTACTCAAACGATGTCGGATTTAGCTAATCCATTTAGCGTTGTTACCATGGCAATGTCACCTTTGCCATCGCGATTGAGTTCTAGCTGCGAGAATGCAAAGGCGAGTCACTGCGTAAACGCGCCCTAAGGGCATGTTTACGCAACGACTCGCCCTTGCATTCTCGCAGCTAGACGCTAGAAACCCTCTCTGAAATTCCAACATGGCGGCAGTTCTATCTGCACCGACTCACAACGAAAGCAGTCAATATCGCGAGTTTAGAAGCGACTGGTTCGTCAGAAGAAATTGTTTACCTTATTGTCACGGATTATAAGACTGCATTTACTCAAACGATGTCGGATTTAGCTAATCCAGGTAGCGTTGTTACCATGGCAACGACACCTTCGCCGTCGCGATTAAATTCTAGCTGCGAGAATGCAAAGGCGAGTCATTGCTTAAACGCGCCCTAATTTCTGGTAATGGCCGGGGCTTTTGCCTCGAGCTTTAAAACGAGGCTAAAATGCCTCTCGGACCACTCTGGACAAAGTAGTGGTACAAATAATGACTTGGAACGTGAGACAAGTCATCAATAAAGACGTTCAGCGCGAGTTCCAGTGATTGTCACAGCGCGTAAGCATAAAATTTAATAATAATAACACTCAATACAGGCACTGATTTGTTCTACGAACATCCTTTGGCACTGGTTTGGTCTCTCCCCTTCATCTATCTA
Source organism: Lithobius niger (assembly GCA_023313725.1). Lineage (NCBI taxonomy): Eukaryota > Metazoa > Arthropoda > Chilopoda > Lithobiomorpha > Lithobiidae > Lithobius > Lithobius niger. The sequence goes on from JAHWFP010003645.1 coordinate 16,646, forward strand.
TGTCTATAATTACACAAGAGGTCATGCAGCAAGCACGGAGATCGACACCATCAGCGGCAATGGCACCATGCGTCTGATAGGGGGGAAAGCGTTGGGGAAGCTTTTCAGGACAGCATGCTTCGCTAAGGGGCAGTTTCGAGACCACCTTGAGCCTTTTTTTTTTTTAATTTCCGCCAGCATGAACACAGAATGTAATAGAAATGATCATTAGCAATAGGGGATCATTAACGTGGGGGGGGGGGGGGTGCAGGAGATATGAGTTACTAGGTGTGCTGATTGAGTGATCGAAGCGAACGAAAATCAGCGTTTGTTAGCCAGTGTGCGCAACAATTTGAAGAAACTTAATTCGGTCGACCATGGATATGCACATGAGCTACCATACCTAACGAGTGTTGCAAACCGTGCGGCACGTCCGCCAAATCCGTGTGGTGTAAACCGCTCATATAGGCGCACGTATAGTGAGTGGAACAATCGTTGCAGAATAACACATTAGAATAAAACGTGCACAGACGTTGTGAATGTAAATATGTCACAATTAGTACATATTAATAAAACAAGGAAAACATCGAAATTAACTAACATGTTTATACTAATTGACGCACACAACGTTCTTTAGCGGCTATCATTCTTCAGCAGTTGCAATATTGTGTCAGTTAGGTTGAATCACCACAATGAAAAGTATGCAGTGGCAATACTGCCACACAGTGTGTCAGACGCATTTAATTCCGCTTGGTCTTACAACCACGACGGAACTTCGAACCTCAATTAACTTTCTAGATAGCATCGTATTCATTAAAGCTTTGTGGTCTGTCACTTCACGCGAGTTTGGGACTTTCGTAGTTTATTATCCCAATGACTACCGTAGTGAGAGAAATTACCAATAAACTGGAAATATGCCTGGAATGCTCGACACTCCCTCCCAGTACCGCATCATGCACAAAGTGTTTGCTAGTCCTCAGCTAGGTTGGCTATCGAGCGATGTTAATTTAAAACGTACGGTAATCGGCTTGCTTGGACCTCCGGGCCATTGGCCCATTTAAAGCTGAAACTATTTGCATATTTGCCGGTCCATCAGCTTCGTGTTGGTTTATGTTGAATTTACACCCTATATCGATTCGTTTCCAGTCCTAGCGAAAATTGCCCCGGTTTAGTCTGTAACGGATGCACGTCCAACAACATTACACGCATATATATTGTACTAGTTACTGCATCAGGGCCCATTCACTGAATAGGGGCTAATTGGGTTCTGCGTGCAGTAATCTACCCCCTGTAATTTGACTTTGTGCAAATGTTAACCCTTTATTATCCTTAAAAAAATGGAAGTTTACTAGCCTGTGCTGAAATATTTTGGTAGTGGAACATCGGGTAACTAAGGAGTACGCTAGGCAGGTCTGGTCGCCACGATTGTTGAAAGATATTGACAAGATTGAATCGGTCCAGAAGAGATAAAAAAAATTTACCTTAGCTTAGTAAGAAACAATATCAACAGCGCCTAAGTGCTTTAAACTTAGACACTCTAGAATGTCGACGCCTGAAGGCTGACTTAATCCTTACATATAAAATTATACATTGTTTCTACCTATTGACCTACCTTTTTTCGATGTTTGCACTAACCCCAGAACTCGAGGAAACCATCTGAGGATAATTAACGAGGGATTTAACTTGAACTGTAGGAGATCCTTCTTCGCTTTAAGAGCGATCGCTGCGTGGAATTCATTGAGCGACGATATTGTCTCGGCCCCGTCGGTTTACATTTTTCGGAAACTACTAAACAAGTGCGATCTGAAAACACACCTACTTCGTCCAGAAAACAGTCCGTAACATTTTAATCTTAAACACAGAAATCTTAACCTAGACAAGCATACTCTACTTATGAAAACGTATAGAATAAGTGGATGATTTTAAAGTTTTTATATATATATTTTTTTAAACCTTGGTGTGCTGTTAGTGGTCCTCCCTGGATCCTTGCATTTCCATTTTGTTTTTTTAGCTGGAGCAAATAAAACATTTTTTATTTATTATTTATTATTTATAACTCCTCCGTAACTCTTCCATACAGTCTAACCGAACCACGAAAAATCACTCAGTTTTGGTCCTTACCGACGCCAATCTTCATCCTCTTCTTATTTCACTTCAAAAAAATGGAGAGAAATGTTTTTTAGTTGAACCACGTAAAATGGTCCGTGTCACGGCCGTGTTAAAGCAGCGGCCATGTGCCGGGATACAGAGTAATGTTCCAAACTATGGTGCCTTGCTCGCGTTGCCGGCACTTCTTCAGTTTAGGTGGAAAGGTTTTTGGATGCGGTTTCTGATGTTATCTGTTTAGCCGCAGCGAGTGCGGCAGCGCGACTGAGGCGCGTAATTTGGAAAGAAACCGAAGAAGAAAAATAATTTCCGTTTCTTTCATTGCGATGGTAAATCAGGTTTTCCTGCTAATGTCGTTTTAGGTGTTTTCAGTGGGTTTTTTTTTTTACAATTTAAAACACATTTTACCCAGTTTTTTAATGTGATGCGGGAAGAGGATGAAGACCTGCTTCGGTTAGTACAAAAATTAAGTGATTTAGAGTAGTTCGGTTAAACTGTATAAAAGTGCAGTAAATAAATCCTAATAAAACTATTTTACTTTGTGTGTGGTCCCACATTGCTTTCCTGCCTGGAAAATGGCTAACCCTGTTTGACTAAAGGGTGTCGTTCACTTAGGGATGTCGCTAACTTCAACGATCATATTCTGTATCTGAATCTCTACTATCGAGAAAAAAATAAATATATAGCAAGATCGTCCTCTTACCAACTTCTCAACCGAAGTTGGTAAGTTAGTACATTGTAAGTTGGTAAATTCTAGGCTTCTTGGACGTAGTCGATTCTTAACATTAGGCATCACTTTTTCACCCTAAAAGCTTATTGGAACTCTCTCCCTAAGGCAGTTATGGTGCAACATGTGTGTTTAAATTCTGTCAAGGCACGCTTGGATGTTTAATCGTAGTAAGGGGTTTTGGAGTTGGTCTAGCTGAGAGGTCCCGTCCACACACACAGTCGTGCGTGGACCTTCATCGTCCGCTAACTGGGCCTTTTATACGATCGGCCGACTTACCGGACGATCGAGTTTAGCCTCTCCAGCTGTAGTCGTGAGCACTTTGGCTACACAAACTAGCGAAATGAGGAGCACATTTTAAATTTCCGACGATGCCTTCTCTGCATTAGATCATTGTTTGATACTACTGGCATTTTCGTACTTGACGGCATGTTCCAAACGCTAGTATCTTCCTTTTCAGCATGGGGTGATGCTTTTGGTGTCGCGTGTAATAATCGCCCAACGATTATGCCATCAAAATTATATGACATTCCTAGAAGCCTTTGCCAAGTTGCAATCATGAGCACTTTAGCCGCACAAACTAGCGAAATGAGGAGCAGATTTCTAATTTCCGACGAAGCCATCCCTAATTCGCAGTCGCGGCGTCTCGTCCTCCTCGTGTCTCGCGACTCCAATTTGCGCGTGCTGCGTTGCTAGGCAAAAGCGCCTCGCCATATTTGTCCCCTGCCCGCCATTGTCAAGCGTTTTAATGGTGCCGGATGGAGATTTATAGGCACTCCAGGTGTCGGCAAGCACGTCATTTCCAACACAGCAAGACCAACACCGGAAGCCGGCTGAAGGATTTGAAAGTAACACCATCTATTGTTATTAGGCCAAACGTTTGCTGTACCGCAATACGTCTGCTGCGTTGGCACGTGAGAGGTAAACAAAATGACACTTCTTCTTGAATCAATCGACAATCAGTTGTACAGTTTGGCGGCTAGGTGAATTCTGTTGTAATCTTCAAATTCCATTATGCATACCCTACGCTGAATTTGTTTCGTGTGTTTTAAGTCATTGGAACCATTCATTCGCTCACTTCCTCCTTCCCCCATAAACAATGGTGTCCTTTAAGAGTGAAGCCAATTGGCATAGAAGCTTCGGACCTCTGTGCCTCGCTTTCTACTGAGCTTTCATCCCATTCGGCCTTGGGTTATGAAAACTCCACCACATGTCTGATACCGTGTTGTGCGCATTGGGACCTGCCCAGTGTCGACCAATGTCGGTCACCTCTCTCCAAATGGCGAAGGAAATTCAACCATTGGCGACTTCAGTTCTAGTTCTATTAGTGCTGGTGGCACGCAACGATGCTGGGCTCTGAAACGACCATACCACAGCAATAGTATTACCTAGAAGCGAGCGTTTTGCAGTGCTGGCACCCAGAATTGTAAGGGAATGTACAGTCTAAATTTTAGTTTTCATGCTGGGATTTTCTTCCTGAAAGAGCGTTAGAGAAAGTAAAAAATTCAAAATCTGTGAAATTGGGGCAAAAAAAAATCATCAATTTTGTACAAAATGTGGCGAGTAGCAAAATTGAAAATGGCGAGTGGCTTGATTATCTGACATGAAATGGAGGAAAGCCTCTTTAATTAAAACTTACGCAAAAATAAAGAAGGATTGGGGTAAAATATAACTTTATTGCTTACGTTCTCTTTCTGTTTCTAACTTTCTATGAGGGCACTTTTTACCCAAACCAAATTCGGGTTGATAAAACGGATCCAAAGCAGTCTCTTGGCTCGCTGATTACAAAGTAACTAACGTCTCTCTGGTCGAGTGTAAGGTTTCTATTACGCACCGTTATCCATTGTCTAGATTCATCAAGGAAAGGGGGAAGATTTCGTTCTAAACCTTACCCGACTTGTCATTCAGCACTGATCTATGTTCGGGCAGCAATTACGCAGGAAATCAATAAACGGCTCAACTCCTTCGATCCATTCCGCCGTAATCGAGTTAGGCTCGGAGAGATCAGGAAACTCACCGAGAAGGTCTTTGATACTGGATAAAACTTGTGGAATTGAAGACCGTTTTATTGATTGGGTGTTGATTGAGGGAAAGGCTGCTGGGGTTGGGGAAAGAGTAGGAGGGGTATCACTGTAGTACAGATTTTTATTGCTCTTTAGGCACTGTGGCTTACACGTGGTCTCTATTTTTCGTCTGGTTACTCAGCAGTCATAATTGCTCTGAAACCTTGAAAGTGTATAGCAATCATCATTTTAATGGCAGGGCGAAATGATTTAAGTTAATCAACCTTATACCAGTTTCATAATAATGACTTGCAATTGCATCAAGGAAATAAAAATTGTTAAGGATGCAAACCTATTTACGTTGCTTTTTGGACTTACATGTCAGACTGCCCGAGCGGGGAATCAAACCCACGACCTTTGAAACCAAATGCCGAAGTCCTACCATTAAGCCATACTGACACGGCCAATATAAAGGAAATGTTCGTAGGCAGCATTAAACAGGCACGCATATAAACATAAACATAAATATACACTTTTCAATCGGCACTGGACGGATGCTTGTTTGCGTGCCACACACCAAGTGAAACCGGAAGGACGCACAAAAATGCGTGAAATAACGATTATACAGGACAGAAAGCCCAAAGGGCTCGATTAAGTTTTATACTTTTCTGTCCTATTTAACCAATAGAAAAATTATTAGTAAAAATGATTTCTGCAAATAAATGTTATGTGCAGTTGACTAGTCTAATCCAGTTTCATTTTTCACCTTTGCGTTCGAAACGTTTATTCATTTGCAGCTTTTATTTTTCTTTATTTCATCTTATATTTTCTATTTTCAGGTGAGTTTGCCTTACTACACTCAGTTACTAAGATGGCAAGGCTTCTCTGTCGACATTACGGTAAGACTAAACTTTAAAAGATGTTCTGGTGTTTACGCTGTCGTAAATCAACATTATGGAACAAACTACAAATAAACGCAAATATACGAATTTACTTGACTTTACAAATACGTAACTTTCACAAAAAAATTGGTTAACTTACAATAAATTCTGCACTTTAAACAATAACCTCCTGCAACGGGACATCACTACACTTAGCAGTACAGTAGTTTAGAGAGGATTATACAGGGTGGTCTAAAAGTCTGGTCACACACAAATAACTGCCGGTATAATGGTCTTACGTTAATTCTGAAGACATATTTGTAATGTAAGTCAGACATGAGGAAGCCAATGAAGATATTTTCAATGACCTTGTAAACAGCATTCAAGGTCATCAGCATTCTATTTTCCATATGGCGCAAGACACAGCACACAAGTGAATTACAAAGTTGTACGCGAGGGTCAAATACGACAAACTGCGAAAACAGATTGAAAATCGGGTCATAATTGCAATAGTTATGAGGAAAACGAAATAGCAACAAAGTCTTCCCTGAACGTTTTCACTGCCACGCATGCCAAGCTTCACTGCATGGCAGTTAAAACGTTCAGGGAAGACTTTGTTGCTATTTTGTTTTCCTCATAACTATTGCAATTATGATCTGATTTTCAATCTGTTTTCGCAGTTTGCCATGTTTGACGCTGGCGTACAACTTTGTGATTCACTTTTGTGCTGTATCTTGCGCCATTTGGAAAATAGAATGCTGATGACCTTGAATTCTGTTTTCAAAGTCATTGAAAATATCTTCATTGGCTTCCCCATATCCGAAATTGGCTTCCACATTACAAATATGTCTTCAGAATTAACGGAAGGCCAGTATATTGGCAGTTATTGGCGTGTGACCATACTTTTAGACCATCCTGTATAATAACGAGAAGCTGAACTACAGGAAGTAACTTCAGCCTCAAAAGAAAGACTTTGCCCCTCAGCTACTGGAGACATCACATTTAAAACCGAATATGAGTAGAACTGGATCATAGTTGGAGACACCAACTCTGACCGAACATTAGAGTGGGCAGGTAGAAAGCTGGTGAGGGAAAAGGTGTAGTGCTACTTCCATTACCATACTGGCCTTCCACCTTCCATCCCTATTGTGGGCTTCCACCGTTCGTTCTCATCAGGAAGGATAAAAGTTGGAGGGGTGTAAACCAGAAATTTACCGACGTAATTTTCCATCTAGCAAAAAATGTATGTCATTTTTCCGATTGATTTGCCGACTGACCAAAAATTATGTAAATTTTGCCGACTGATTTGCCAACCGGCCAAACTTTGGGTGAGTGTGACACCCTTCCGCACCCCCCCCCCCCCAATAAAAACGTCCCTGGTTCTTATAACGGCCCAGCCCTAGTAACCAAAATGATACAAAATTTGACCGACGATACATGGAGGTTTCTTATGTCGCTTTACCGTACGTCGACTTGAACTCAAGTCGCTTTAGGAGAGAGGTGGTTACACGGACATTCAAGTAGGAGTGAGTTAAAACGGCAACGGGTACACGGTAGTTAATACTAAGTAGATGTAGCGTCGCGTTTATCTAATCACCCATCAACCAAACCCCTCTCTTGTCTCATGTCCCCATTTAACTAGCTGGGCTTTCGACTTTGTTATAAGGAAGTGACAGGTTTCGCCCTAGCTTCGTGACGTTGACGCGCACTCGTTTCAACCAATCAAAGGAAAGCAGTCCTTAGAGCGACGTAGAAAATGGGTTTTAGATGGGTACACGTAGGTTATTAAAGCGCTTCAACTCCTTACGTTGACGTCACGAGGTGGTTTGAGATAAAGCGACTTGAGAGTGGTTTAGGTGGTTGCACGGACGTTCTTAAAGCGCTCTAAGCACTACGACGTAGGTTAAATCGACTTAAGATGAAACGACGTAAGAAACCTCCGTTTACCCTCGGTGATTATCTGGTTAAAGTTAAAATATTTCTAAAGCTATGAAAGAAATATGTTTGCCGTTCCTTTTCTTGTTTTTGTGTGTGGAACGTATAGTAATAGTGATTAAACACGACAAATTGCGGTGAAAAGCAAAAAAGACTTAAAACATTAGCTTCGGTTGCAGCGTTCATTTCCTTAGGAAAATCACAGTCATTTATCTTAGTCGCTCCCTATTTGTGTTATATCGTTGGATTCTTGAATAATTTAATTTATCCTTGTGTGAAACCGGTGGTCTGTTCTTCTCTGTTCCCTACATATATACATTGATACAAAGTCTTAACATTTTTTCACTTCGTTTTTCATATAATTTTTTTTTTTGGTGTTGGCTAGGAATTTGTCGAGAGCCAAATTGGATTCAAGGGGGAAAAAAACAATAGCATCTTAAAAGCAACCTTTCCAAATATGAATATTTTATGAAAATTGCGTTTTCTCGACTCGAGCCAAAAGAAAATGGGAGAAGAGGGTTTAAAAAAAGAACAAAAAAAACAGCGAAGTTATTCTGCGAAGGCACTTCTGCGTCGTTGCCTTTCTTATTCTCTGTATTTTTTTTGTTTCATTTTGGCTGAAGAATCTGCAGAAAGAAGTTTGTCTAGACATTTAAGACGAGGGACAATGTGAGGAAGTTTGCCGAAATTAAATTGTCGGGCTATAATAGCCTATGCTAAGGGAGTAAGTCTGCAGTGTTCCCAAGGAAAATACCGACTGAGAAAAACATCAGGAGAGTCGTTATTTTGAGTTATTTGAGCTTGCAGGGAGTGGTTCCAGGAGTACATTTTGCAAACACTATATACTCTCGTGATTGTGAAAATAAAAATATATGTTTAGACGCAGACGTGTACGACATAAATATGCAAAGTAAAAAGCGTGTGTTTTTTTTTACGAGGGAGTGAATGAGACTTATTGTCATCTCTGCAAAGAGGATGTTTTAGCACCTTAAGAGTGTCTTACGAGATTTGTTGCCGTTTGTGACAAACCAGGAAAGGTTGGAGTTACGTGAGTGCGAGAAGTGTGGTGTTTTCCCAGTAAAGGCTTAAAAACAAACCCGAAAAATAATATTTAGTCATATAAGAAAACAAACTTGACGGGCATTATCTCTTGTCAAAAACATTCAAATTTTCGAAATACATGGATCTCTTCTACAAGATATGATAAATAATGTATTAAAATCGCACGAAATACAAAAGGAAAGAGGAAAACAAGCCAAACAGCAAAACCATACACTAGAAATAATTCAGTACACTAAGAGTGTCCGCACACCAAATTAGACGTTGAGTCGCACGACAAAACATTTTGTCGTAACCTGTCTCAGCGTGCTGCAGACGTCTCCACAACCAGAGGAATGAGTTGGGCGCCATACACCGTATGCGACACTGTCGCGAGATGTGTTTAGGCGTCTCACGACAACAAAACAAAGCTCCTACTAGTTACGTATGGTGGGGCCTCTCCACCAGATGCGACGTTTTGTCTCGCAACGTTTCGTCGCAATAGGGTGGCCGCACACCAAAATCGACAAAACGTCTCACGACACGAC
>JAHWFP010003649.1:0-21529 GCA_023313725.1 Lithobius niger
AACTGTGAGGGGCCGCGCTTCGCACGGAGACGATGAACACCCTAAAGCTTCAGAAGTGTCGGAAATTCACTGCCGGAATCTATGAGGGCCATGGAAGTTATTCAGTTTTTTATTCACCATTTCTGACTTTTTTCCCCTGTGTTTTTTTTTTCTACACTCCACCTACCCTCGTTGATATCAGAATCAGTACATGCTATAATAGCGAAATGGCTTCTGCATTCCCCGAGTATTGAATGTAACTTTTTGAGCCAGTTACAGCAGTTACTAAAAAAAATAATACGGCAGTATCAATATGCTTGGTCGGTGGTCTCAAAAGGTCGATGGTTCAATTCCCACTCACGCAGTCTGACATTGCATTCCAAAAGGCAACACATGTTTGCTGTTCGGTATTCTTGCAGTCGTTTTATTCGTTCAGAGCGTTGAATTGAAGGCCACTAAAAATTAATTAAGTGTTTCTCAGGAGTGGTACTAACACAAATTGACGCGAGCGGGCGGTGTTTTATTTTTTACTTTTTATTCCAGATTTTTCAGATGCGTTCGATAGCTTGTTTTTTTACCTAACAAAAAAAAAAACACACACATTTGATATCCACACATTTTACATTGCATATTTTACATCCAAGTTTTTAGCTATGACGTGTCTCTGACCGACCCTTTCGAGGCGATCATACGAATTGAGCAAAGTGCTGTTATGAAAGACTGCAGTACGAAACTGGCGGTTGAACAACTCTCGCTCAGAGCGAATTGCTTGCTTCAGAAAAATAAAAAGAAAGCCATCATCTATAGAAGAAATACCTTAGACTGGCCATGCGCTTAATATCTATAAAGGCCTGACCATAGAGATTCAACGCTTTATCTTCTTAGGCTCCGATTCTTCCACCAGTCGCGCTGCGAGCGCACTGTAAAAAGCTCACTGCTCTAGCAGCTGAATTGAAATTATGGCAGTAACTGTACCGTGACTCATGGTACACCAATTTTAAATGCTAAACGTTCCATTTTCGGTAAATTATTAAAGTTAAGTTATTGATGCTGCAACCTCTTTGTGCACTAGACATGAATCAAATGAGCGAAAACCAAGGTACGTGTTTATTGTACTGTATATTGCGCTACGGAATTTGAACAATATTTTTTCGACGGAAATTTATTCTGAACATAGTACGTCAGGACCGGTTTTAGTCTTCTGTATAGCCGTACCATACCGTACCGGCTGAGAAGATTATTGCAACGACTTTGTCCATCCGTCCGTCCGTCGCTTGTTTCAACTTCGCCACGGTACCATATTGACACGACCATTGTTTACAACGTTAGATTCAGTGTCAAAAGCTAGTTAAATAACATGGCAAAGTAAAACATCGTTACTTCCTTATACCTAATAGACGACTTCGACGTAACTAAATTAAATAATAACATTTGATCGTCGCGTTGAAATCCTAAGATAACACGCAGTAAAAACAAATGGATTTTAGCTTCGTTTAAAATAGTTTCGTCGCATTGTTACGTGAATGAATAGGCTTACCGTCGAACCAAATTCCCCGTTAGGCCTATCTCCTACTTACGAAATTTAAACTGCATTAAAAAAAATTAGGCCTAAAAAATGAAAATTGGGCCTAAAATCATGTTATCACGTCAACGTCAAGTTGCTACGAGTCGCTGTTGGCTTCATCAACAGCGTCGCTCTCATCACTCCCTACTGATCTATATAGGCTACGTTGCGCATTACGTTGTAACACTGTGTGTGCCCAAAGACACACAGTGTTGCAAAAAAGAATATGCTTACTATACAATCCAAATCTCCGTTAGCTGCAACTTACGAAATTAAAACTGCTGGTTAAAATTAGGCCTAAAAGCTGGCAATAACGCCTAAAATGTAAAATAGGCCTGAAAGGGTTACTGCTTTTATAGATTACTATAATAGAGGTAGCTGTCGTTGTGCGTGATAGAGGTGTGCGCCTCAACATTGGAAGTGGAGGAACTGTACGGAAGACCGGTGCAACTAGGCAATCGCTGTAGCCACTTGTTTATTTTCAGTTGGATGGTCGGTTCAGATGATACAAGCAAAAAACCGTTTTCTGGCAGCCATTTTTGATCGCCATCTTGAATTCTGAACTGAGGAGAAATCCGAAGTGACACCAGGCACATTCAGGTCAGGGCGGTCAAATTGACTCAAAAAACGCCCAGTGCGAAAATATTTCAACATCAGTCATTAAAATGACTTGAGAGCTCTTTCATACAGCATTTCCGGTAATACATCAGTTTTGGAACCCTTTCCAAAACAGTCGGTGATCGTCAAACAACGGAAAGGAGACATCGGTAGGCAGTTTAGAGCTTTGAATGATGGACTAGTGTTATGTTAATTTGAGTCAGAAGGGTTAATTTTACAAAAAAATATGAATAGAACTTTCTTTGAAGGAAATTCTATTCTAAACATAATTGGTAACCGGTTTATTTTCAATCGGATGAACGGTTTAGACGGTAAAAGTAGAAAATTGTTTTTTTTTTTTGGTCGCCATTTTTGGACGCCATCTTGAATTCAGGGTCTAGGAGGAGAAATTCGACTTGTCACCGGGCAGATTAGGATTCAGCATGTCCAAATTAGGTTAAAGCCACCCGATGCCTAAATGTCACAATATTTGCCGTTGAACTCGTATTAGAGAGCCTTCTTTTGGGAAAGTCGTCTAGTATATATAGTTACCGGTACCATAAAATAGCGTTCGTTTAGTGCTGCAACACAGGGAACTCAAATAATGAGAAGAATACCATGTTTTTGTGCGTCCCGCTAACACTAACCAATGCTATTTTTAGTGGCTCTCCTCCAAACCATATAAAGCGGCGTAAAAGAAAATGTTGGGTGTGCAACTGTGAACTGAACCCAAAAGTGATGATCTTTGTTAAATTGCATAAAATGTTGTTGTTTTGTATGTAAGAGGGCTAAAAAAGGCAACAATCACAACAACAGTGTCTCCTTTAACGGTAGCGAAAGGGTTGAGAAACTCTAACCACGCAATTTACTGAATACTTTTTTTGAAAAATTTTTCAAACATCATCGTTTGTTTCATCGTTAGCGTCTAACCACTTCAAGTTTTGTTTTTTTAACACTTCCTGAACTAGAGAGGGGGAAAGGGTTGTAATGGTTTTCAAATGCACACACAAAAAATGTGGCTGTTGAAGTGGCACTTTTCAAAAATGAGGGCGTGTCCCAAATAAGCGTGACCCTCACCGAGTGCTACTGCATTCGATTGGGCAAAAATCGATTTGGAATGCAATGAACCACTCGCCAGTTCACGCCACACCCGATTGGTCCGGCTGTTATTAGATAGAGCTACTCAGAACCGGATTCCTTCCGAAGAACAAGGATCGATATGTAGGGGATATCGTTGGCTGTTTTTATCCCTCTTGCTAGGGATTCCAGCAAGGAGTAGTCCCGTTTCGCGAATTTCATTTCTCCGAAAATTGGGTCTCTGCTTAAAATTCGGCAAAATGGGAATTCCCGTTCGCCGACAATTTTTTTCGCGACGTGTCTGCCTCGATTGCTGCGGGGAAAAATAGAATAAGTATGAATCTACATATTTAATAACTTACGAATAAAACCTAACGATTGCTACCGCTAGTAACAATGTTCCAGTTTCATTTGACTTTCGAACTATTAGTCGGTGCGATTAACTTGGCTAGTAGGATTAACCTTGGCTGCCTTTTCCTGGTTGAATGATATCGCTACTTTCATAGACCGAAGCCCTTTTTGAAAACTGGGGGCTTTTCTTATACCGGTTTTGGTTTTAGGTGGATATGAATCTACATCTACAATAACATATACGATGTGCGTACATGCGTGTAGTTCTTCTCCTCTTGAATTTAGGCACCTACTCACAAAACTGAGATTAGCTTCAAATGAAAGGTAGTTAAATTAAGCTTTGGATATAGGCCTATTTTCACTGCTGTAACTTGAATTTATTTTTTTACCGGCAAGTGTGGGAAAACTGACCTGGAAACTGTTAATAACGCCAAACGTTTATCAGGTAAACGAATCCGAAAGAATCAACTAAACTCTGCGAAGCGTGGGTCAACGCCAATAGAATGAGTACAGCGAACGACAAAGCTAATGTTTAGAATAACTCCCTCTCCCTATCGATAGGCGCGTCTTGTTCCCGGCTGTATACATCTCCAGCTTCTTACAGACCCGGCTTCGATCCTGGTGAAAGGAAGTGTATAAGTACGGGTTTTTCTCCAGTTCTTTCCACGCCCGTTGCACGAGGGTTTCCTCCGGGTACTCCGGTTTCCTCCCTCATGCGGACAAAAAAAAACAAATGATGGTGGTTACTTCCCCTTAACATCTGGCGCTTGGGCCTTAAAAAAAGCTCAAAGCTTATAGGCCTACTGTCCGCCACCTTCTATTCTATTACAGAAGCATTGCTACTAGACGGGATTCGTGATTGGCTACGGTTTCATTTAAGGTTAAAGTGTTAGTATTCTAAAATAAAGTATTTTTCTGTTACCCCCCCCCCCCCATTCTAAAATAAAGTATCTTGCGGTTCCTTAAATTTACATAGTTTTGGTTAAGAGTGATGCTAACTAGTGTGATTTCTTTTTCATGTTTTCATGTTAGCGTGTATTTGGTTAATCCGTACGGAAAAAGAACTCATGCGGTCTTACCAACAAAGTAAAGAAAATAAAAAAACATTTGTTTTCAATTAAATAGCACACGTTGGAGTCACGTACGCAAGAAATCAAAATAGAGTATGCTTGCTTTTGGGATGGTTAAAAGTGTTATTATTGATCTGCGGTTAAGCAGTATGCAAGACTTTGCTGTTAAATTTGAAAATTTGTGCTAGAGCTAAAAATAGACGTTAACGTATGTTGGTTGGATTGGTAGCGGAACGACCTGCCGGTACCAGGAAGAATACAAGGAAAAAAAGCAGTCAGGAAATTTTTAAAAAGCTCATGGAAAAGCTGAAGCGTAAAAAAATAGGCGTGGGGAAAAAAGCAGAAGGCAAAACCTTAGGGAAAATTGAATCTTGAGTAAATAAAGGACACTGGAAAACAAGTCGACAGGAAAACGTACGAGGAAAAAAATCTGAAGAAATAAAGGCCGCGGAGGGGAAAAGGAGAAAAGAAAACCTCAAGGAAAAAAGCCTGAGGAAATAAAGGCCATGGGGGAAAAACCACGGGAAAAACCCGGTAAAAGCACAAGAAAAAGTTGAAGAGAAAAAAATATGCTAGGAAAAAATTCAAAAAAAGTAAATGAAAAAGCTAAAAGAATAAAAAAAGCCTACGATAAAAAAGCCTTAATAAATAAAGACCACGGGGAAAAACACAGGAAAACCCCGGCGGTACAAATACAAAAAAAAAAGCTGAAGAAAAAAAAGCGTGTGAATGGTTTGAAAAAAAGCCTGTTTGTCTGCGAATGGTTTTCAACCATTAGGCCTAGACGTCAATGCAAAAAAACGTGTCGCCCATGCTTTCAAATGTCGTTATATGTTTCTACAAGTAAATTCTGATCAATATTCCTGCGTAGTGACTAATTTGATCTTTAATAGTCGATATTCCCAAAATTCGTCGCCCAACTTTGTTGACTAAAAGCAGATGGGAAAACCAAATGCAAGAAAAAACCAAATGCTGTGGAAAAAGCACCAGAAAAAGTTAGCCACAGAAAAAACATTAGGAAAATACATGCAGAAAAAACTGAGGAAATAAATAGCCTGCGGTCTTTATTTTCGCAGAAAAATGTCACGTAAATAAGCTGTAAGAGTGCCATGAAAAGTTGAAAAAAAAAGCCATGAAAGAAATCAGTAGGTAAAAAAATCTGCAAAAAAAATCTGAGGAAAAACGGCTGCGGAAAAAAAGAGTGGGAAAAAAATTCGAAAGTCGGTCCCTGGCTGGAAAAACTCGAGCTAATGCAACTGATCTAAACTAACCTATACACCAACAACAAAAATGCTTATGTGCTTCTAAGACATTTACTAAGTTCAAAATTTAACCAGTTTGTAACGCAAAACGGAACTAAATTTCTTACTAATAAACACTCCAAAAAAAGTTAGATAAGCTTTTGAATCGTTATCGGGCTTCCCGATGGCACTCAGCTCCTTATCACATTTTATCGGCAGCTGCTTTGCCTGTGTGTGGAGTTAAAAATTGCCTGTGTGTGGAGTGACTCATTGCTCATTGCCAAGTGTCCTTTTTGAATTGTGGTGCTCATGGTTTAACTTTAACTAATTTTGTTTTGTCGTAAGTTCATTCGTGGCCTTAAAACCCCACTAGTGAACCCGGGACCCCTGCGGAACTCGACCTCTAGACTTTTTATTTTCCCCCGCTGTCGGCCACCTAAAGACATGGGAAGATGTTGTCTCTAATTTTACCATCAAGAGCGATATCGTCCCACCGCAGCAACAATCCGAATATCTCATCTCCTGCGTGCAACTTTTTGACGCGACTTGGTCCTTAAGCAGAGAGGATGAGAGATCTAACCCCTCATAGCGTAAACACTAAGTACTCGCACGTAAATGAGAGTAAAGGGGTCAAAATTTACCACATAAATAAAAAAAAATACTCGTTCTTGTGTTTCCATCGACTCACATTTACGATTCACCATTTCCCCATAAATTGTGGAAAAATCATTCTGGGATGTACCGTCCTCCACTCGCTTTTACGATTCACAATTTCCCTATAAACAATTAATTGTCCATCGGAACTCCTGATTTTATTTCGCAATCGAGTCACGCAAAACCCGCGTATGACGTCATGGATTCAGCGCATTTTCGTGCACATCTTCCGTCTCATAAAATTAACGATCATTCCACTCGGTTGACGCTAATTGCGCTCTAGTAATATTGACCCGCATCATCGGGTCCCGCCATTGGACTAAATAAGAAAGCATAATGGGTCAATGTAGGTCACACTGACTGCCTTTGTTATTGATCTTTTTTCCCCCAACTATATTCCAAAACAGACTGCAATGTTTTGGTTTAGAAACCGCCGGCCCTTCTGCCTTCGTTGAGGCCAAGGCTGTTAGGATGCTAAATTTGAACGGGTTTACCCTACTTTTTGCCGAAAAAGACCGGAAAGGGGCGGGGGGAGGTAATCGTTAAATGGTGAATCTTTGGCGGATGCCGACGAAATGTTTTCGATAATTGCTACAAGTCGGTATTTGGCGTTTTGTCTAATTTCATAGGTGATTTTGCAGTTTTTCCTTTTGGGTCGCACGAAGTTTTTAGTAGGTGAGGGAGGTTGGGATTTGTGCCCGTGTTTGAGTGGGAGTTTTGGGAAACATTTAAGTTACTGACGTTTCATAGAGTGTGGCTAAAACAGTACGACACGTTCTAAAACGGTATTGCTCATAAAATATCAATTAGATAAAGACAAAATCACCAGCATACATCAAGGACCACGCTAGTGGTCCGCCCGCCAATTTCAATGGTCACACTTCATGGTAAGACAATCGTCACTTAATCCCGCCGACTATTACTTCAGACGTTAAATAAAAAACTTGACCATTGCCATACGTGTTGTAGCAATCAGGTTTTTGATTTAACCTTAGATCTAATGGTCGGTGGGATTAGCTTGGCAACTAATGTAGCAACTCGGTGGTAGCCATTTTTGTTCCGATATCACTACTTTGATTGTTTGAAACTTGGTGGGTTATTTCACCACTGTGGGTTTTGCTTCAGGTTGGTTTGTAAGACAAGAAACATGAAGAAATAACACTCGATATTTCGCTCGCTAATTGCGCAAACTTTTTCAAGAGGCAGAGAATGTAGTTCAAAGTACGTGACAGCCAGCGCGTGCTCACAAGGTAATAACGACATTCAACCAGGAAGCACTATCTGATAGGCCGGGTATCAACTCAAGCATTGTGTCATTGGATACTTTATTGGCTCATTTTGTATCTGAAAACACCAAGAGAAATTTTCTTCAGAATGTTCTGTAAAAGGTTCATTTCAAATAGATAAGTATGGGGGAGGGGGGGGGGGGCATTTAGATGACAACACCAATTCAGGGTCAAACTGGTACTCAGACTAACAGGCGTATTCCAGAAATACACTGAAGTGCGAGTGGGGCTGAACGTAGGGTCAAAATGCGTCTACAGAAATACCCTCAGATGTTAGGACACGCACAGTCGCTTTTGTGGTTGTACTAAAATTGTTGACCTTAGATGTTTGCACTCACATTTGCCCTCTCACACTCATTCTGAGTGGATTTCTGGAATACGGCTGAAACTAACAGCCGTAAGAGTGCAAATGTGAGTGCTAACATCTAAGGTATAAGAGTCAACAATTTTAGTACAGCCACAAAAGCGAATGTGAGTGTCCTAACATCTGAGGGTATTTCTGTAGATGCGTTTTGACCCTTACACTCAGTTTTAGTTCCACTCACACTTGAGTGGATTTCTGGAATACGCCTTCTGTAACAAAGTCTGATAGGCTGAGTATCATATTGGGTGATACGGCAATGGTAACCTCATTGTCTCATTCCCGAACTGAAAACAAGTGAAACTCGACTGAAGCCTGGACGTCGGATGCGAGTGGGCTAGTGGGCCATTTGTGGTAAGCAGAAGTAAAACTTGTTTTCTAAAAACAAGTCAAATCCTGAAACTGTAACTTACTGTGCAAGAAATCTGCCACCGTTCGTCACATGTTGCAAAACCGCTCATCCTCAATGATACAAAAGATGTGGTGCACATTACTCCATGAGCCAACTGCCAACAATCCTACATTGGTACCACTAAACAAACTATAAAGCAACGCATTGCAGACCGTCGCAACGACCTTGAACACAAAAAAGCTCAACTCATTTGTTTAACACAGGAAAACCGGAAACCATCTGTCAGGTTTTGCCAAAACCACCATTCTCCGTACAGAATCCCACACTAAACCAGATTCAACCTTGAAGCATTCATAATTTTCAAGCAGAAAGATAAACTATATCAACCACATCCTTTTAACCCGACAAATCATGACTCTATCGGTTAAATACCTACCATAAACAGATGGCGCCACTGCTCCCCGTCACGTCCAGATTTTTGTACAGCTCCATCATCCAGTCTCCAAACAAGATGGCTGACATCCACGTCACTAAGACCATGTCTCATTACAAGTTTGACTCTGGACAAGTGTTGTCGTCAATCGTATGCCATCCCATTCTTGTTATTTTCATTGAATAAACACTCTGCAAACCATTTCTACTGATAATTTTCTAAGTTTTACTCGTTTTCAGTTGGGGTATGAGACCATCAGGTGACCATTACCGCATCACCCAGCCTATCAGACATTATTACCTAATATGAATACCCTCAGACTTCGCATTTTTCAAATGAATATTCTGCTGAACCATTCTGAAGAAATATTTCTCCCAGTTTTTTTTTTCAGTTAAAAATTGAGACATTCAAATGGCCAATGGCACCCATCTTGAGTAGAGTAGATACTCCGCCTATCAGAGGATTATGCATTCTGGTCAGGTTGAGTGTCGTTTTTACAATGTGAACGCACGCCGACTGTCCCACATACCTTGAATGTTACCATGGCCTCGTCCTGTTTTGTGCTGTAATATCGTGCTTACTACTATAGTGTGCGTGGCGTATCTTGAGTCCTGCAAGTATTTTGTGAGCAGCTACGTCTTCCTGGATGGGGTAGCTTTAATCGATGGCTGCCATTGTTTTTGTAACCATCTTGGATATCAACAAGGCACTCTGCTACTGAAAACGTACAATCGATTATCTGTGTCCGTTCTGCGGAGAACTCAAGATAGGCCGCAGACACTATAGTGTCCTTTATAATTCAACCAATACGCTAACCGTACGAGACTGCACACCATTTTCTTTAAACTTTTTTGAGGATGGACACGTAAATTTAACAACGAAAATTTAACCTTTGGACAGTTGACACATTGAAGTAAAAACCGACAATATTTTATTGCTCGACCCTCACGACCCTTGTTACAATCCTCGTACTTATATTTTCTTTGTGTACGTGTCTTAATTCCCAAACGAAATTTGTCCCCTCCAGATAAAAATGTATTAAATAATCTACCAAAGTATTTAATTGTAAAGAAGTAATTTTTATAAATTTTCTTACATTCTGACTGTCGACATTGCCCCCAAATTCGACGACCATTCGAACGACGTCCAAATCGTGTTTCTTGGCCGCCAGATGGAGCGCTGTGTCACCAGTTCCCTGCAATAAATAAATAAATGAATAAATAAATACATAAATAAACAATTTGTTACACATAAATAAATAAGCATTTTATTACAAATAAATAAATAAATAAATAAATAACATGGTTCCCCGCACCAACCTGGAAAACTCAGGAAATTTCAACCATGTTTGAAACTCTGCGAAACCCAGTTATTTCTGATTTTTCACAAAACGCCTGGTAAACTCAGAAAAAAAAATGAAAAAAAGCTGGGCATGGAAGCTAATCTAGCGAGAGATTGCTCTTAATCAGCAAAATGTGCAAAAACCTAATAAAAATAAATTAAAATACAGTCACTTTTATCATGGGACTAGTGCATTAAACACATTATGTTAAACACTGAAAAGAAAAATGTTAAGAAAATACTGATAAACACTGATAAGAAAATGTTATCCTTATACTGTATTTCTGTATTGACACATAAAAGTTCTTCAAATTCGGCTCATTACGTTTAAAAAAAAAATTAAAATTGTAAAATGTTAAAGGGAATTCTTTCCCTAAATTATGGTAAATAGCCTGGAAGTTGATCTCAACTACCACGGAAAACCTGGAAAACTCAGAGAACACTGAATAAGTATTTATGAAGTCGAAACCACAGTAATGGAATAAACAAGTAATTTATTCAAACGTAATGTTAAATACAGTCGGACGAAAGTCTAACTGGAAAATCGTCTAATGGGGTAATTATCGAATATCTGACTAAATAAAAAATCTGGAAAATCATCTAAATGGAATATCGCATAACGGAAAATTGTCTAAACGGAATATCGTATAATGGATAAAGGTCTAACTGGACAATAATATAGCTGCGGTTTCTGATGTTATATGTATAGCCGCAGCGAGCACGGCAGCGTGAGCGAGGCAGGGACATTAGATGATTTTCCATTATACGAATTTCGTGTTTTCCATTATCCTGTTATACTGTATACGTTCTTGCAATTATGCGATTTTTCAGTTAGACGATTACCCCTCACCCCTTAAACGCAGATTTATGCGTTTATTAAGTCACATTTGCACAATTCTATTTAAATTTACGGGAGGCACAAAAAAAGAACATTAAAAAAAATTGTAAAAGCTGTAATACACGATGGTAAAAATCCTATTTTGAAATAGAGCTTGTCACTCGATTTTCCAAAAATTTTAAATGTAAAATTTCTGGAAGTTATTGGAATTAAATCCAAAATCGAATAGGGTGAAAGAAGCCGTAAAGTTTTTACGATTTAATGGAGTAATATCAGAACAAAATGGCTGCCACCAAGTTGGCTATCTTTTGAAATACAAAAAGGAAGCTACCTCATTACGATATGTTAAGTAGAGTTCAAAGCAGGGTTGGCACAGAGTGCTTGAATTCCTTGAAATTGTTAGCTACATCCTTAAATTCATTGAATTTTAATTTTTTTTTTCGAAATTTAAAATGATGCCCTTGCTTCGAGCCAGGTAATGGCAAACTTGAACTTGCATGTTTGTCGGAAACTGTTTTATCTTTTAAATTTTAATCCTGTAAGCGTTTTCATCAGTTTCTATTAAAACGATTCTAGGAATAAAAAAATCTGCGAAAAAGCCGAAGGAAAAACAATCGTACCTGGTGAAACTCCTTCAGTATCCTGCCTGGCGAAATTCGAGCCATCACAACCGAACCTAATCCATAACAACAGCAACAACACAGAAAATTTTGTTTTTCCCCAGGGCTTATTTTACCTCGGCATTTTCCCCTCGTCTTTTTTTCCTTCGGCCTTTTTTCTGAGACTTTTTTTGCCATCGCACGTGTTTAGAGAGGTGTTGGCAAGTTTGCTGACAAATAAAGATCCTTAATAAAATTTTATTAGACTTGGAAAAGTCCTTGGAAATATTACAGGTTTTTGAAAAAGTCCCTAAAAGTACTGGAATTTTTGCGTGTGAACTTGTGCGAATCGTGTCAAAGGAACCTGTATTTCGTTTAATGTCTTACTCAGTTCTTCGTGGAGATACGCTAGTGGTCTTACCTTTTTTGCATACTTGACTTGAGCGTCTCCCATCTGCCCTAAGAGCTCTTTGACAATGCTTAAGTGGCCTTGCTCCACTGCCAAAAATAGGGGAATGTTACCATCCTGACACACAAAAAAAAAAAATTAAATTAATACACTTACAAAAAAGATTATCTTAGAAACGGTTCAGAAACACAGAAGACGAATTATTTATTAAACAAGTTAATGTAAGATGTATGATTGGCCTAGCGAGAGTATGCAAATGTGGAGTGCAAAGCACGAGACATTTGTATACTAGAGCCAGGCCAATCATCGCAGCCATCGGTTAAAAATAGATAACTACTCGTATCTCACCAATAAATAATTTATACCACGGCTACGACGTCACGCTAACTCAACGCCATGCTAAATTTCCGTGGGTTAATTATTTATGTTACCTCACGGTCTCTTAACTTTCACAATGCTAAAAACGATCAACGATATATCCCATATCACCACACTTTAACAGTGCGTGGTGTTCATATCGCCACACTAAGGTGTGGTGACGTGGATGCCATGCACAGTAACGTGGGGGTGATGTCCCATGACGTGACTGTGAGGTGAACGACGTAATTTTTATATGATGCAGTTTCCGTGATGTGCAACACGATAATAGACATCAGTCCATTGCATTCATAAAAGCGTTTCTCCTAGACTTTATAAACAGTAAATCCCACCCTCACGACGCAAAACACCCCCCCCCCCCCCGCTCAAATGGTATCAGCCACAAATCTGCCTTCATCAATACAAAATTATCCAAACGTGACGACATAGGGCTTGGATAAACAACACAGCTATGAAGGCAAACCTTAACATTTACCCCAACAATTTTCTTTTTCATTTCGAAAGTTAGGGACCGTGCGATAAAAATTAGTTTTACCACCCGGGGCGAACTGTCTCAGATTTATGAGCCGATGGGCGACAACATGGCCAATCCGCTACGTCTCGAAGGCATCTTGGCCGTCGCCATCGACTCATCTTGACGATGATGGTCATTTTTTCCCTAAATTACGTGCATCGCTCGCACAGCCGCGTTCGCTGCGGCTAAACACGTAACATCAAAAACCGCAACCAAAAACTTGTCCGGCCAGCGATAACGTCCGTCTACTTATGACCTGATCGAAATCAGGGTTTCTTGTTGCTCTCTCATCTCGCAGTATGGCGCTGGCCTAACTATGGCTGTGAGCGTTTTAACACGCTTTAAAAATATATATATATATATTTTTGAAATACATAAGCGTTTGCGCAGGTTTTCGTTATGATTTTCGGAACCGTAACGACGAAAGAATTCGACAGGTCGTTGAATTTCGATAGCGTGAAGATATAGGGAAGGGGTATAAACCAGGGATTTGAACCGGAAATCTCCGATACCACATGCGGCTGACATATTTCCAAAAGAGATCACAGAAGATTTCGTAGCTACTGAGGAAACCGGGCAGTCTCTCAAACTACCTTTACTTGGTGCAGGGTCTTTACAGGGTTCCCTTTTCCGCTCGCCCGTCAAGTCAACTTTGTTAGGCTACTCAGCTACCATGACGACCTATATTTTTACAGGCTGAATCAAAACAGTACATAAATCTCATTACTAACCTTGTCCGGTATCATCCTGGACTCCCGACCGGAGAGTCGGAGCAACAGTTGAAGGAGTGGCACTTGTGTGGCCATGGCCCGTCCACATATCATGTGAAGAGGAAGTTGTAGTTTGGGCTGAAACGAAACCGAAAATATTATGTGAGACAATCAGGCGAATATCTTACCAAACTATGCTTGGGACAACCACACTATTGAGATTTTGCAAACAGAAGGCAGGAGGCTGATTCGCTTTAAACGTCTGCTTTACAGCAAGTCATCCAAAATCCTTTCTCTTGAAGGTAGTTCGCTTTGAGAAGCGCAATTTTTTCGTGTGCGGTTTTTAAATAAACAGAAAAACTTGTACGAAGCATAAGAGCGTAAAAGGTTAACGGGATAAAGTGCCTTAAAAAAGGGGTGCAGCATTTCGGATGGAGAAAAAAAAGGCTAGAACAAGAGGGCGTATAGCGTTAGGATGTGTAGAGTCAGGGGCCCTTCCCATTTAAACTAAGTATTAATAATAATAATACAAATGGTTATAATATGAAATAAAAGCTAGTTACGCACAGAGTCAAGAGGCCCTTTGGCCAATACAAAAGTTAAAAAAAAAACAATGGTTAGAATTAAAAATGCTGAAAGGCTAAATGGCATAAGGGTAAAAAGCATAAAATCCTAAAGGACGAAAGAGCATAAAAACCTAAACGACTAAATGGTGTAATACTAAAAGGCATAAAAGGCTAAAGGGCTGAAGGCCATAAAGGGATAAAGAACGAAAGGGCATTCTTGGTCGTCGGTAGCTTGCTGTGCCTGCGATTATGGTACCATTTGAAGAAAACAGTTCGGTGGACTGATCCACAGCAGTTAAAGGACTAAAGGGCATACAGGGTATAAAAGACTAAAGGGCATAAAAGGCTGAAGGACTAAAGGGCATAAAACGCTAAAAGGGTAAAGGCGTCAAATTCTAAAGGACGAGAGAGCATAAAAACCTAAAGCACTAAGTGGTGTAAAAGGCTAAAGTACTAAAGGGCATAAAAGGCTAAAGGGTATAAAGGGATAAAGGGATAAAGGGAAAGGGCATTAAAGCCTAAAGGACGAAAGGATATAAAGCCTAAATGATTAAAGGGCTCAAAAATCACTAAAGGACTAAAGGGTGTAAAAGGCTAAAGGGTATAAAGGGCAAAAGGGCATAAAAGGATAAAGGACCATAAAATAACAAATTTAAAATTATCGGCTATCAGTTAATTTGTACGCGTCACCTTTCAATATATCTTAACCCAAAGAAGCAAAAAAATAGATTTTCAGTTCTTTTGATAAAAAAAACAAAAAACCAATTAGCGTTGATGCGTTTTGAATTTGGGCTTGTGGCACTCCTTGCAGGCGTAAAAATGAACCTAAACTGCAACTTTACATACAATTATTGTTTAATTGCTATGGGAAATGGATATCAATGGTTCTTTTTACGCAACGTTACATTTATATTCATTGTAAAAATACACAAAATAAAATTTCTCATGATTATAGACATTTTTATCCACCCAAAACCAAAACTGGTAGAAAAACCCGCCAAGTTTCCAAAAACGGTCGGCCTTTGAAGGTAGTGATATCATTCCACCAGGAAGAGGCCGCCAAGGTTAATCCTATTAGCCAAGTTAATCGCACCGAATAATACTTTGGACGTTAAATGAAAACTTGAAGATTGCTACCGCTAGTAGCAATCTTCTAGTTTTCATTTAACTTTCGAACTATTAGTAGGTGCGATTAACTTGGCTAATAGGATTAACCTTGGCGGCCTCTTCCTGGTGGAATGATATCACTACCTTCAAAGGCCGACCGTTTTTGGAAACTTGGCGGGTTTTTCTACCAGTTTTGGTTTTGGGTGGATATCACAACTTTCATAGGACTGTAAACGTACATAAGGTTATACCGTCTGTTTAGGATGCTTCAATCTCATTTTTGCACACACTGACTAACAATCGCTGATTTCGTTCGCTTCGCTCACTCAATCAGCGCATCCCCTTCAGTTGTTTTGTTTATCCCTGCAACTTCCCCTTAATTTTTCAAGATTTAGTTCACATTTAATCAAGCAGAAACCCCCGAAGGTAGCTGTTACTAAAACAGCAGAACGCGTAGCATTTTTTTGGTGGTTATTAACAAAAAAAACCCATTAGGTCGTGTATGCTCGTATTGTTGCGTAACCATCAGCTAACGTGCATCCCTTTATTCTTACGCAATCCACGGCAACGTTAATGTTTCTTTATTTTGTCCTTCGTTACAGTTCAGTTTTTAGTTCGTCCAGGCTTTTACAATAAATCTAAGGACCGGTCTTGATTGTTCAAGCCATTGTTGCTTAAAATCTTTGGTTGCAACTTGGAAAAGAAACGAAATTTAAATTCGCCGGTGGCAAATTTCAAAACCGTCCCACGCATTTGTCCTGACCCCTACAACCCCCAACCAACAAAAGGACCATCCTCAGATCACCAAGCATCCGTGTGCAAAAATTCAGGTACGTAGGCCTTCGCAATTTTGCGCTAGCCATGAGCAAAAAGTCTATGGGATTTAACATGGGAAAAATCTTATTAGCTAGCTAGCTAGCTAGCTAACTAGACAGTAACATAAAAACAACGTTATTGACGCATCTTTTTCTCTATGATTGGTGGACACTCATCCTTTAAATTTTAGTTTTTCTTAATCTCTGGCCCTTCCCCTTCCATTTTCCACAATTTGAAACATTTCTGTCGCATTGGGATTTATCCTCAACATGCCAAAATATGCTTTCAATTGCTTACAGTTAACAGACACATGTCTGCTAGTGAGCCGCCTTTTTATCATTAACAATCAATTTTTAACAATCGGATGTCTACAATGGGATAATCTACTGTTACTTGGCGGCGACACACTAGCGTGTGTCTAGATTTTCGGGTTTGCTGAGCTGAGGCAAAATATGTTTTTTGAGGTGTACTGCGGCCAACTATATAGTGAATGGCTAGACTTCTTTGCGGTCTTCCTTCCACACGTATCGCAGGCCGCGATTCATCCATTTACTCCCGAGTTCGGTTCAGGTACCTGGCCGCAATTACTCGCCATCCTTTATTTTAAATTACGGAATGACTCTTCATCAATACTATTTAGCGTAAAATCAGCCGGCGATTAATTGAAAGTTAAAATCCGCAATGTTCTTTGATCGTTTGAATTTGAAAATGTTTCGTGACTATAGTCCCGGGAAGAGGTCGTAGGAAGACGCAATATGGCGGGAGAAGGTAATGAAAGTTGAGGTTTCCGACTGGAACGCGACTTTTTTTCTGAAAAATCCTTGACCTTTTTCGTTATTTCACTTTTTGTTTACAAGCCACTTTTTGCAGCTTTGTCCAGCCTTCCCTCCCGATTTTTCGACTCAAGAATTTGGGCTACAAGGGTGGGATGCGGGGGCATTTTTGGGGAGGGGCGGTTTCACACACACTCATATACACACACTCCAAAATTAAGAGTTGATAAATTAAGAATTCTGGTTCAGAAGGACTGGGTCACCTAACATTCCGACCCGGTGGCCCAAAATTTAGTTGAGCCAACATCCCGTAACTGGATGAATCCCCGATCCCCCAATGTTCTCGTAACCAAAATGTAGTTGACCCGGCACCCAATGTCCAAGCTGTATCCCTGACCCCAATATCCCAGTGATACTACACCCAATGATGCAGATGGCTCCCTGCCCCGAAAGATGTGGTGATCAAAAATGTTGTTCACCCGGCACTTGATGTTTTGGATGGATCCCTGACACAAAATGTAGTTGACCCGGCACCTGATGTAGTTGACGACCTGAATCCCGTTGACCCAAAACTTTGTTGAACCAGACCTAATCACTTAGACCCGGTGACCCAAACTTTAGTTTATCCCTCACCTAATGACCCGACCAAACGCCTGACCCAAACTGTAGTTGACCTAGCACCCAATGTCCTGGATGGATCCCTGACCCGAATAACCCGATGGCTCAAGATTAATTGACCTGACACCCACTAACCGGACGGGTTTCTGACCCGAATGACCCAGTGACCCAAAATTTAGTTAACCGAGCACTTGATGACCTGGACAGATGCCCAACTAAATGACCCGAGTATCCAAAATGTAGTTGACCCAGCATCCAATGAAAAAGATGGACCTCTGAATCGACTGATCTAGTGGCCCCAAATTTAGTTGATCCAACACCTGATGACCTCCATGGATCCATGCTCAAATAACCCGGTAACCTGGTATGTAGTTGCCTGGCACCCGATATCCCGGTTGGATCGCTGACTAAAATGACCTGCTGGCCCAAAATATAGTTGACCCAGCAACTGATGTTTTGGACGGATCTCTGATCCAAATGACCCAGACATCCAAATTGGAATTAACCGAGCACCAGATAACCCAGATGGAGACCAGACCCTAACTGGCCGAGTCATCCAACATTTTGTTGACTTGGCATCCGACGACCTAGATGGATCCCTGACCTGAATGACCTGGTCACCCAAAGCATATTTGACCCAACAACAATGTCTTGGGTGGATCTCAGACCCAAATAACCAGGTGATCCAAAATGTAGTTGACCGGCACCAGAATGATTCAGATGAAACCCTGACTCTGACTGATCCAGAGACCCAACATTTCCTGGCACCCAATGACCCATATGAATCGCATGACCTGAACAACCCTGCGACTCAAAATTTAATTGATTACCCAATGACCCAGACGAATCCCTGACCGGAATGTCCCGGAAGCCCAAAATTTAGTTGACCTGGCACCCAAACACCCATTGAATGCAAATCCGAGTGACTTGGCCACCCACAATGTAGTTGACCCAGATGGATCCCTGATCTAAATGACCCAGTGACCAAAAATCAAGTTGACCCAGCAGCTGATGACCCGGATGGATTCCTGACTATGAAGACCCAATGACCCAAAGTTTAGTTTACCAGACACCGGATGACCTGGATGCCCTGACCCGAACAACCTAGTGTCTCAAAATGTAGCTGACAGGCACCCGATGATGCAGACAGATCCTTGATCCGAATGACCCGATGACCCACAAGTTAGCTGAAAGGCACAAGGCAATCCAGACGAATCCTTGAGCCAAACATGATGCGGTAACTTAAAATTTAGCTGACCCGGCACCTGTTGACCCAGATTAGACCCTGTCCCGAATGATCCGGTGACCTACAATTTAATTGACCTGACACCCGATGACCCGGATGGATCCCTGATCTAAAATTTAGCTGATCTGTCACGTTACGACCTGGACAGATCTCTAACCGAATGACCTAGTGAACCAAATTTAGTTGACCTGACATCCGATAGCCCATACAGACCCCTGACCCGAACCATGGGTTATGGATCCGTCCGGGTCATCGGGTGTTGGATTAACTAAATTTTGGATGATCTGGCCATTAGGGTCACTGATCCACCGGACTAACCCGGCACCCGATGACATGGACAGATCCCTGCATCTAACCGAATGACCCAGTAACCCAGAATTTAGTCAATCGTTACCTAATTAACTGGACGGATCCCTGATCCGAATCACCCGCTGGTGATCACGGCGTGAATCGGTGAACGAAACGTGTCTAGTTTACATCGAAATTTACAGAAATCTGAAAATCTCTCTGAAAATGTGGCTAACCTTAACGGTACTCGAACGAGCAACTTCGGAGGTAATTTAATTTAAAACCTGCTCCTCTACAAGAAGAGCCAGGACCGTTTCCAGTGCCGGCTTCGTGAAGAGCCTATAGTATTGTTGCAGTTTGTCCATTGTTAGCCATTTTGTGCTGAATTTGGACTATGTTTTAATTACTGCACCTTTTGCCATGTTTATGACGAGTTAGGCTCATTATTGGAACGTAAGGGGTTAAACCTATTTGCCGCTCCCTATTCTATTGTACTGGTTGCCGTATATGAGCATTTATTTCACCACGTCAGACTTCTATGGATTTTGAGGGGGTGTGGGGGAGGGGGGGGGGGCATATGTAATTTATCACACGTCCTAGTATGACGTGGAATCCTACACATTAAAATCCTAAAGTTATAAAAACATGATTCATTTCTGTTCCGTCAGTACTGGATATTCGACCACTTCATGTTGGTCAGAAATCGTTAGGTCTTTCGTGCCGTTACGCAAAATTGTCTTGACAAAAGCCAGAGACTGAAACCCGGGCACAGAGCCACAATGGCAGCAGCCCGCTCGAAATGTCGTCCATCTTGACTCGCCAAGCCGTGATGTACGATTTATTTGTTTCATTCAGAAAACGAATGGCGTTTCGGCTGTATTGTTAAAGCTAAAAAAGAATTAATTTCTTTATGGTTGTAACGTGTGTGATTTGTAGTGGTATAAACGTTATTCTGCATCTTCTAGAAGTTTTTATCAGCCAATGTGGGGAAATTCCTACAATGCAGTGTGCTATGCGTATTGACCTGAACGGGACTAACTGTAGTACTGCAGTAGGCGATGGTTTCAATAGAGCAGTGACATTTGCCGCCATATTGGCACCAGTATGGGTTTTGGAGGGCATAACTACAAGGTGCACTACATAAAAATGGAGGGGAAAACAACGGAAGAGCGGATTTCATAGGCTTAAAATAACGTTGTTTTCTCCCACAACAAAAATCACGCGTTTTAGGTCTAAGAAATCATTCTTCACAGCATCAGCTTCAGTATGATGCCCTTCTGTTTCTCTCCGCAGTGCCCCTTGCAGCTAACCCATTAAGGCTCCAGCATAGAGTTATATACAATAATACTACGTCGTGTCACTGCTCTATAGGGCAGTGACACGACGTAGTATTATTGTATATAGTTACTGGGTGGTGCTAGTAACTGGGTTAGCTGCAAGGTGCACTGGTGGGGGGAAAGAAGAGCGTCTTACTGAAGCCTACTGAAGCCAATGCTATTAGACTGGATTTCTTAGGCTTAAAACGCGCGATTTTTGTGGATTTGGTGGCAGTTGCTGACATTTTTAAGCAAGTGGAATCTTTATTTTCCAATTACAACCCTCGTAGCATAACGGATTGGAGAAAACAACGGTTTTTTAAGCCTCCGAAATCCACTCTCAAAGCACTGACTTGACTAGAAGTGCCGTTGTTTAACGCACCATTTCAATCTAGTGCCCATCTCTCTTGTAGCCAATATGACGTCACTTGACCCTGCTCTATAGTTTTCACACTAGTCATCACTAGTAATTAGGCAAATATCGATGTTATTCACTTTTTTCTTCAACAAGAAGACGTTAAGCTTATAGTGACTTTTATGCTGCCAGGCGACCAACGTTTCCCGATGAGCCAAATTGCCTTACGTGTAAAAAAATACAACTGTCTAGTGGCCGCCATACTCATATATATTTTTATCTGGATAGGACGGACTTTCATGTGGTTAAATCGTGTCGTGCGTCTTAATTCCAGGTGAATATATCCATTTTATCGGTGGCGTACAATGCCATTTACTACACATTTTATTGACAGTTTCGCAACGAGTCGGTAGAGTGACATCAGCGTCATCTTTAAATTTCAGACTTATGCCTTTCAGGTGGCGACACTATACAAATTGCTGTAAATAACATTAAGGAAATTGGAAATTAGCCAATAGCGAAAATTATACACTAGAAATAACGTAGTTCAGTAAGCCACCTTTATGCACTTACGTTTCGTCGGAGTGGCATGACCCGGATTCGAACCGGCTACCCAGTTCGCCCCCAGATCAATTGCATAGCGCCTTAACCGCGATGGCCACAGTGGAGGATGTGTCCATAGCGGTGAAG